>VZRU01015655.1:58775-100675 GCA_013398155.1 Pedionomus torquatus | reverse complement strand
TTAGTTCTCTCTGGGCTTTCGCCCGCCTGATGTGGTTCCTTGCCACTCAGACAGTTTCTCTATGTTCCTCCCAGTCCACCTATCCTTGCTTCCACCCTCTATAGGCCTCCTTTTTGATTTTGAGCTTTTCTAACACTTCCTTGTTCATCCACACTGGCCTTCTGGCTATTTTGCCTAACTTCTTTTTTGGGATGCACCTCTCCTGAGCTTGGAGGAGGTGGTCCTTGAACACTAGCCAGCTTTCATGGCCCCCTCTCCCCTCCAGCTCTTTTTCCCACACTACCCTGCCAATCAGTTCTCTCAGGAGTCCAAAGTCTGCTCTGCTGAAGCCCGGGGTAATGAGCTTGCTGCCCACCCTCCTCACTGCCCCAAGAATGTTGAATTCTACCATTTCATGATCACTACAACTGAGGCTACCCTTCAACTTGACATTGCTCACCAGCCCCTCCTTGTTGGTAAGGACAAGATCCAGCATGGCTCCTTTCCTTGTTGGTTCTTTGCTTAAAAGCCTTGTTCTGCAGGTTTTCTACCAGTGTTTGCTTGTTCAGGTAGCCTGCTACATTAGCAAGGTAATAATACCTTCAGTCTTGAAGCAAGATTGATTACTGCTGATTCTTGCTTTCTGCCCTATGTTCTACATACCTGTAATAAAATTCATATTTTGACTAATGAGCAACCTTCTAAAAACTATGGTATTTTATGAGTATAATCAATTCCCCAGTGTGAATAATGAAGACAGACTATAAAGGATTCATATCATGTCAGGTAGTCACCCTTCATCTATCCTGGACTATTATTATATCCTGAACAAAATACAGAATAAAACAACAACAACCGCCAGAGGTCTATATTCCTATGTGAGGTATAACTTTGTTTTGGTTTTTCAGTCACTCAGTGACTGATTCCTCAAAGATTCCTTAATGAATGCAGACTATATTATGGGGTTTGGATTTTGGGTTGTTTTTTTTAATTCTTTTCCTTGCTTCCACTTAAAAAAAAACTTCAATCATGAGAATCCAGGTGGTAATCAAGCTGGTATGAAATTGTTTTCATGGAATAATTTCAATTCATGTTACATCGTAATTACCACTCTAACATTAGCATTAACAGCAGGGATAATTGACTGAAGTCACTGGCCCTAGTCCAAGATGACCCTGTCTATTTCCTACCTGAACAAGCAGACTTGTACTTTTTTGGCTTGACATTCATGCACATTTGTAGCAGTGAGAAAGTAAAACAAACAAACAAAAAAAATAATAGGCTGTTTTAAGATCAAGTCTTATGAATGGTTTAAAACTGTTAACCTGCTTACAGAAACAAAATGTTAGCAAAATATTAATTTTCTCAGTTTCACACAGAAGTTTAATTAGCTTTGGAGAGACAAATTAAGACACTTTAATGAAAATCTTAATCTGGACCTTATTTTATATATCAAAAAAGAAAAAAGATATAAGATATCTTTGCACTACCCTAGTCTTGCTGGAGAACTAATACTGATCTTCTTTATACATATGAATGGAAGCTTTTTGCAAACTTCAGTGACCTTTATCGCATACATAGAATTGAAGAATCATAGAACCACAGAATCATAGAATGGTTAGAGTTGGAAAGGACTTTAAAGAACATTGACAACACCCCTGCCATCGGCAGAAACACCTACCACTAGACCAGGTTGTTCAAAGCCTGGTCTTGAACACTTCCAGGGGTGGGGCATCCACAGCTTCTCTGGGAAATGTGTTCCAGTGTCTCACCACCCTCACAGGAAAGAATTTCTTTCTAGTATCTAATCTAAATTTCCCCTCTTCCAATTTTAAACCATTATTCCTCATCCTGTAGCTACATTTGCTGAACATCCACAACTCTCTCAGCCTGTCTTCATAATAGAGATGCTTCAGCCTTCAGATCATCTTCATGGCCCTCCACTGGACCTATTCCGATGGGTCCATGTCCTTCCTGTGCTGAGGACTCCAGAGCTGGACACATTACTCCAGATGGGGTCTCATGAGAGCAGAGTAGACGGGGAGATTAACTTCCCACAACCTGCTGGTCACGCTTCTTTTGATGCAACCCAGGATATGGTTGGCTTTCTGAACTACCAATGCACACACCCAGCTCCTGTTGAGCTTCTCATCCACCAAGTCCTTCTCAGGACAGCTCTCATTCTATTCTCCACACAGCCAGTATTTGTTCCTGGGACTGCTGTTACCCAGGCGCAGGACCTTGCACTTGATATGGTTGAACTTCATAAGGTTCACATGGGCCCCCCTCTCAAGCCTGTCTAGGTCTCTCTGGAGAGCACTTTCCCTCCAGTGTGTGGACCATGCCACACAGCTTAGTATGGTGGAGCCTGATGTAATTCAACAAGGGCAAATATAGGGTGCTGCACCTGGGGAGGAATAACCCCAGGCACCAGTAGAGGTTGGGGGCTGACATGAAAGAGAGATGCTCTGAGGAAAAAGACCTGGGAGTCCTGGTGGACAACAGAGTGATTACGGGTCAGCAATGCAGCAATATGCCCTTGTGGCCAAGATGGCTAATGATGTTCTGGGATGCATCATTAGAAGAGGGTGGCCAGCAGGTTGAGGGGGGTTATCCTGCCCCTCTACTCTACCTTTGTGAGGCCCCATCAAGAGAACTGTGTCCAGTTCTGGGCTCTCCAGTTCAAGACGGACAGGGACCTCTGGAAAGGGTACAGCAGAGGACCACCAAGATGATTAGTGGCTTGGAACATCTCTCTTATGAGGAAAGACTGAGGGACTTGGGTCTTTTTAGTCTGGAGAAGAGAAGACTGAGGGGAGATTGATCAATACCTATAAATACTTAAGGGGTTGGTGTCAAGAAGAAGGGTCCAGTCTTTTTTCAGTGGTTCCCAGTGACAGGACAAGAGGAAATGGGCACAAAGTTGTACATAAGGAGTTCTATCTAAATATGAGGAGGAACTTCTTCACTTTGACAGTGGCAGAGCACTAGAAGAGGCTGCCCAGAGAGGTGGTGGAGTCTCTGTCTCTGGAAACATTCAAAACCTGCCTGGACAGGTTCCTGTGCAACCTGTCCTGTGCTCTAGGTGGACCTGCTTTGGGAGGAGGCTTGGACTAGATGATCTCCAGAGGTCCCTTCCAACCCCATGTCATTCTGTGATTCTTTGATTCTGTGTTGTTGGCAAACTTGCTGAGGATGCATTTAGTCCCACTGTCCATGTCTCCAACAAAGATGCTAAACAGCCCTTGTCCTAGTACTGATCCCTGAGGAATGTAACTCATCACTGTTTTCCACTTTGACATTGAGCCATTGACTATGGCCCTTTGAGTATGGCCATCTAGCCAGTTTCTGATCTNAAAAAGACCTGGGAGTCCTGGTGGACAACAGAGTGATTACGGGTCAGCAATGCAGCAATATGCCCTTGTGGCCAAGATGGCTAATGATGTTCTGGGATGCATCATTAGAAGAGTGTGGCCAGCAGGTTGAGGGGGGTTATCCTGCCCCTCTACTCTACCTTTGTGAGGCCCCATCAAGAGAACTGTGTCCAGTTCTGGGCTCTCCAGTTCAAGACGGACAGGGACCTCTGGAAAGGGTACAGCAGAGGACCACCAAGATGATTAGTGGCTTGGAACATCTCTCTTATGAGGAAAGACTGAGGGACTTGGGTCTTTTTAGTCTGGAGAAGAGAAGACTGAGGGGAGATTGATCAATACCTATAAATACTTAAGGGGTTGGTGTCAAGAAGAAGGGTCCAGTCTTTTTTCAGTGGTTCCCAGTGACAGGACAAGAGGAAATGGGCACAAAGTTGTACATAAGGAGTTCTATCTAAATATGAGGAGGAACTTCTTCACTTTGACAGTGGCAGAGCACTAGAAGAGGCTGCCCAGAGAGGTGGTGGAGTCTCTGTCTCTGGAAACATTCAAAACCTGCCTGGACAGGTTCCTGTGCAACCTGTCCTGTGCTCTAGGTGGACCTGCTTTGGGAGGAGGCTTGGACTAGATGATCTCCAGAGGTCCCTTCCAACCCCATGTCATTCTGTGATTCTTTGATTCTGTGTTGTTGGCAAACTTGCTGAGGATGCATTTAGTCCCACTGTCCATGTCTCCAACAAAGATGCTAAACAGCCCTTGTCCTAGTACTGATCCCTGAGGAATGTAACTCATCACTGTTTTCCACTTTGACATTGAGCCATTGACTATGGCCCTTTGAGTATGGCCATCTAGCCAGTTTCTGATCTAGTGGTCCATCCATCAAATCCATGCCTTTTCAACTCTGAGGCCAGGATGTTGTGTGGGACAGTATCAAACACTTTGCATGAATCCAGGCAAATGACATCTGTTGCTCTACCTTATCTATCAATGATGTAGTGTCATCATAGAAGGCCACCAAATTTGTCAGACATGACTTGCCCTTGGTGAAGTCTTATTGGCTGTCAAAAATCACCTCCTTATTCTCCTGTGAGCTATATAACTGTGAGCTATAACTGCATAAATTCATTTCATTTCCCTGGCCACACACCTAACTCTCAGAAGAGACTTCTTTAAAATCAGAGGGTACTTATATAAAGGTTTGTGATGATACCTGAGTAGTGTAGAAAATGTAAATTAGGTTGTTGAGACCTTTTGTATTAAACTAAATTAAATTAAATTAAGTTAAATTAAATTAAAATTGTGGTTAGTAAAGACAAGAAGATTTATATTTTCTTTTTTGATATCCCAAAATAACGTATTTTAGTCTCTTTTATTTCATGAAGATTATATATTGGAAAAGTTTGCTTATGGATGCATCTCCTTGGGAAATTATTTTAGCTAAAACACTGGAATTATCCTTATACACATGAGAACATGTCTTCAATATATGATGTCATATTCATTTTTGTCTAAAAATGAGCTGACAGCTGAGAGACTGGGAGAGCTGGAGAACTTACAGGCCAGAGACCAGATTTACATTCTTTCTGAAACATGTGCTGGAAAGTTCATCATCTTCTGAGAGGTTGTCTACTGCAACTTGACACCTTCAAGCAGCATAATGCTAATGCTAGATTAGGTTAGACAGGGCTTTGGAAACCTCAAAGGACAGAAGTTATCTGATTTAGTAGTGCACTTGCTTCCTAGGAAGGAATTTGATCTAAAGTTCATAGTCAACCTCCCAAGTGGCTGGAGGTCACTGGCTTGTTTTTCACAAGGTGCTAGTGAAAATTGGAATTTGGTTCCATCATATTCATAACTTCTCTTCAAGCAGTGGATTGCTATTAGAACTCTCCTTATCGTCCTCTTTACCACACCAAACAAGACCCACTTTCTTCACATTTTCTTACAGGTCATTTACCCTCAAATCCCCAGGTGTCTTGGGAGACCAGCACTGGGGCCTCTCCAGCTTCTTACTGTCCTTGAAATAAATGATTATGGAGGAGCAAACCACTGGTCAAAGCACTGCTGTGGTGGTCTCATCAGTGGGGAGTTGACTGGAACAGCAACATTCTTGTACTTGTTATCCATACTTGTAGGGTGCACTTGTATGTGTTGAGTGCAGTTTTGAGTTTGCCTGGTATGTTATTTTCAATGAGAGCACACTGTGGTCTCAAAATTAGTTTAGTTGAATTACTAAGACTTTGTCAATCAGAGCTGCTGCTCAGGTAGTTACTTCCAAGCCTGCACTGCTGCCTGGGAATATACTGCTTCAGGTATACTGCTTTGTGGTATACTTACTGAACTACATTGGTTGGACTAGATGATCTTAAAAGGTCCCTTCCAACCTAGGTGATTCTGTGAATCTGTGATTCTGTGATACGTGAGGCTTCAGTTGATCAAACAATTAAGTATCTCACAGTCTTCAGGGCTGGAGCTCTACCATTCAGTTTGTCAGTCATCATCCCACAGTGCAGCATTGTTCAAGGTTTTCTTGAGACTGCCTTCTCTTGTCATCCAGGTTATTCACAAAGAGAATTAATAATATTGGCTTCAACATGAAACCTGGTATACAGGGCTTTTCCTGGCCACAAACTAGATACTGGCTGAAATATTGATTGCTATCATTTGTTCCCAGCTGTTTAGCTAAATTTCAACTCCTCTAACAATGTTTTCCTTTAGTGCATACTTCTCAGCTTCCACATGAGGCTGTTGTGGGAAATGCTCTCAAAAGCAAAAGTTGAGATATACCTGTTGCTTTCTTCTCCCTGTAGTCAGTGATTTAAATGTAGAAAGCACTTCTTTTGGTCAAGGAAGATTGTCCTTGGTAAATTTGATTACTTTTTGGTCTGTCATGCATTGGAAATCTACCCATGATCTTGTGAAGACTGAGGTGAAAATGACCTGCCTTTGGTTTTATTAGTCTACTTTTTTGGCTTTCTTAGAGGTGTATGCGACATGAGCCATTTTCCTCGTTATTTATGACCTCTCTCAATAACCATGACTTTTTTCCAGATGATAATGGCCCTGCAGTTTCATCATGAGCTCTTTCAACACACTCACTCTCCCCAACAAACATGAATCCAACCAGCTTCCCTACTTAGTCCCAAATCTGTTGCTCTCCACTGTTGGCTGTCTCTTCCTTCCTAAAATATTTAGGATTGAGTTTTTTCTGGAGATTATAGTCAAGAAAGGGGGTGAATAATTGAGCCTTTGCCTTAACTCTCACCAGACTGCCTTCTTCATTCAGCAGTGGACACAAATTTTCCCTGAACTTCCATTTACTATTAGTATGTATGTAGTATGTAGTATGTTTTGTTGCTCATTATGCCCCTTACTAGTTTTACCTTTGTCATAATTTTGCCCTTCTAATTTATATTTTAAGTGTCAAGACAATGCTTTTATTCCTTTACTTTGTTGCCTCCCCTTTTTTTTCTGCTGTTTATATTCTCTTAAAAAAAAAAAACAACAAACCAAAACAAAACAAAAAGACACACAATATCAAGTCAAAACTCCCCCAACCCTCCCACTCATTAAAATCTCCTTGCATAAAACCCCCATTGTTCCACTGAAAATCCTGATCTTCCTGTACAGTGAGGTTATATCTTCCTGACATCTCTCTAATTGGCCTTTAATTGGACAGAACTTTTGGGCCACATTCTTTTTCATGGTTGGGGATTCTGTCTAGCTCTTCCCCAGAGATGGGAGTTTGCTTCCCTAAAATCAAGAGTCTCAGCACTATTGCTTACTTCCTATCAAATCCTGAATGTAGACATGTTATAGTCACTACCCCTGAAAATACCATCTATGATCACATTTACTATGTCTTAGAGCAAAAGTTCAAGGTGAGCCTTAATTCTCACTAGCCACTCATTGGTTGATTGAGATAATTGTTAGCAATGAAATCTGGAAACTTCCTGAACTGCTTTCACAATGCTATGCTACCCTGTCTGCAGAAGTCTAAGCAGCTGGACAATCTGGTATAAGGATGAGGGCTCTAGAAATCTCTAGAAAGCCACAACCATTTTATGCTCTTTCTTCCATCACATGCAACACAGCCCAAAAATTTTCAGTTTTGCTGTTTCTGCAGATCTAGTCTTAGATATTCAACAGATCCATCTGCAGTTTCATAGTGAAACTCCGCAGTCAAGGAGTTCTTTTATAGAAAGTTAATTTTCTGTCTCCTTCCTTGGCAATATTTCCTGTAGTTTAAGAATAATTTTGCAGGCAGCTTGAAAAAAGCTTCTGAACTCCCTCCCTTTGGGACAGGAATTCTGAAAGTCTCCCTCTTACCTCCTTTGTTTTAATCAATTACTTCAGGGTGCTAGTCCTCTGTCCCAGTAAACAATTAAAAGCCTTTGCATTGGGTTAGCACATTTGTACAAAAATATGTTCTCCCCAAATTTTATTAGGTACATTCCACCTCTTCCCAGTGGTACCCCTTAATCATCAATTGAAGCCCAATTATCAGAGAAGCCAGAATTTTTTTTCAGTGACAGTGGATACACAATGACATGTTAGTCTGCTTGCTGTTTCTGTTTCTACTCAGGTCTCCTTAATTGGAGGTATTACAGAGAAAAGCACTCAGGAAACTGTTGCTCTCACTTGGCCCCAGAGAACTTTGATCTGCTCAGATTTTTCCCTGTGTACATGATGGGTTTCTACACAGATGAGCAGAAAGGGATAATAATTGGACCATCAGGTGGAACTGAATGATCCTTGTAAGTTTCTATCTACAAGTTCATGGATGTGGATTTTAAAAAGTGGCAAACTTCCCTGGAATGACAGATCACGCTAGGAAGCAGGTGCCTCTGTGCCACTCAGAGCAAAATCACCAACCATTAACATTTCTAAGTTCTTCTTGGTACTGTTTACCACCCAATTACCTGAATTACCATTACAAGAAACTTCTCTAAATGGAACTAATTTTTCCCAGTCAGTTCTAAGGGTCTTGATATGCTGTCTATCACTGATGAAAGCAGTTAGAAATGGAGAAAGAACAAAGGAGAGACTGTGGCATGGTCAGACAAGCATAACAATCAGCAAGATGGCTACATAAGACTGCCCTCTTTTACCTTCTTTTACCTCTGTTTTCCCTTGTTGGTTTCTCCCAAATCTACTTTGTTCCCTTCCTTTTCCTGTCTTCAGTCTTTTTCCCTAAACACTTCATGGTAAGTCTTGGTACAATTCCAAGACTGTCTTCCCCAGTATCCCACATGAAGTGCACACTCCTTAGGTAGTAACCTCCCTCAGTCTATAAAGTGATCTGGAGAGCATCCCTCAGCTGCCATGTTAATGTCTTTTACAGCAAGACAATGGGCTGATACCAGTGACAGACCTCAGAG
This sequence comes from Pedionomus torquatus, assembly GCA_013398155.1. NCBI lineage: Eukaryota > Metazoa > Chordata > Aves > Charadriiformes > Pedionomidae > Pedionomus > Pedionomus torquatus. The sequence continues at coordinate 91,944 of VZRU01015655.1, read as the reverse complement.
GACCTGGACCAGGATGTTCAGGTGACTCCAGATAGTTCATCGGGTTCTTCCTTTGTGTTTACTGGGATGAGTTTTAATTATGTAATCTAATTTTGGCAAACAAGCATTTAATATCTGGAGACAGCCTTTCTTCTGCTACAAGGAATCTTAATTATCCCTGTTCCAGCAAGTATGTGTGTTAGTTATACCCTTCCTCTCACTTGTAGAGTTTAGGCTCTCATGTATCTTTCTCATCTCCTGTTTGTCATACCAGGTGCAATCAATGCTGCTCACTTTCTTCTCTAACACAATGTTAGGTAATGAACCTGCATCTGTGTCCTGCTGTACTCAGCGCTGATTAGGTCCCATCGGTTCTACTGTGTCCAATTTTGGGCCTCTCACTACAAGAAAAATATTGAGATTCTGGAACATGTCCAGAAAAGGGCAACAAAGCTGGTGGGGGGTCTAGACCACAAGTTTTATGAATTGTGGCTGAGGAAACTGGGACTGTTTAGTCTGGAGAAAATGAGGCTGAGGGGACAGCTTATTGTTCTCTACAACTACCTGAAAGGAGATTGTAACAAGGTGGGGGTCAGTCTCTTCCCCCAAGTAAAAAGCAATAAAATGAGAGGAAATGGCCTCAAGTTGCACCAGGGGAGGTTTAGGATGGATATAAGAAAAAAAAAAAGAATTCACTGAAACGGATCAATCACTGGAATAGGCTGCCTATGGAAGTAGTTGAGTCACCGTCCCTGGTGGTATTTAAAAGATAGGTAGATATGGGGCTTAGGGAAACAGTTTAGTGGTGGACTTGGCAGTGCTAGGTTAACAGTTGGACTAGATGATTTTAAAGATCCCTTCCAAACTAGACAATTCTTCGATTTTATGTACCAGTGGAAACATCGTATAGGTGAGATCACCACTATTGTGTTCAGCCCTGGGGAAAAGCACCAGGTATTGGCTACAGCGATAATCTGGATGATGGCACTCAACATCAGAGGTCCTGTTACAGTTATGTCTGGGTTGGCCAATGACCAGGTAACAGATGCTCTCCCCCACCTCTCACTCCAAGGAGAGAAAGAAGAGAGATAAAGAGATTTATGACTTTAGTAAAAGCCTAAACTACTTTAATGAAATATTATTAATAAATGAGAAGGAAATAATGAAATAGACACAATATATATACAAAACCATATCAAGTTCCAAGGGAGATGTCACCAGGTAGTACTAGGGAAGTTCAAGACTGAAGTCAGTGACATATGGGAATAGGATTCCAGATCTTGCTTCAGGAACCAGCAGATCAGGATCAAAAGTAGATGAACTGACAAGTTCTTCCTCAGGCACCAGTTACAAGAAAGCAAACCATTAAAGAAACCAAGCTATTGAAGGAGAAGACCTAACCCTTTGATCCTTGAGGTTTTATACTGAGTATGGCAGATAGAATGGAATACCCTACAGGTCAGTTTGGGTCACCTATCCTGCCCACTATTTCCCACAGGTACAACTCCTCCACAGGGTAAACAGCCAAGTCAGCTGACCCTGGTTGCCACTGCAAGTATAAGCAAGAGCCTTTATCAATGAAGAGAAAGGTGTCTCTGCTTCATCTCAAACTAGGACAAGACCTTTATTTGAAGTGGCTATCAAAAGACTTCATTTGGTTATACCAAGTTCCGGGGGCTGTGTCCTTTAGTGCATAGTCACCACTGCAGGTCATTTCTGTGACCAGAATCTGCCTCTGGATCCCTTTTGCTCTATCAATGTACTGACTGCCATGTTGACTCTTTTTCTCCTGTTTATAAATGAAGTTTCCATCAGTCCTGGTCATTGATATTCCTTGGTGCCATGTAAGTAGAAAGCCAGCTGTGAGTTCACTCTGTAACATTCTCTGCTTGGCAGGGAATTTCTCACACAGTCTGCTAGTTCCTGGTCTTGGCTCACTTTTTTTTTTTTTTTTTGTAATCACTGGTACTGCCACACACTGCTTCCTCCCATGCTGGTAGTCTGTAAATTTCAGATAGTACACAAGAGAAGTAAACATTGCTAAAAAAAATCGTAGAAAAGGCATGTTACCACTTATAATCTCTCCAGTTCAAGTGGTTTAGCTTTGTTATTTTCAAAGTAGGATTTTCATGTACTGTCTTTGCTACTAGATATAACAAACTCTATGTCAAAATTTTCTGCCAGCACACCTCCATGAGTTAAGACCATGAAAAAAAATCCTGCATATGTATTCATACACACAAATAACACTGCTTTGTGGGAGAAATTCTTCGTAGAGGCACAGAAGTTGTAACTGTACTGCTACAGTAAATCCTGCCCAGCACTGAATTATAGCAAGCCCTGTTCCAGCTAATCTAAAATTAACCTATTTAGTATGGATATAGCATAACTTAGAATTGAATATTTCACTCATTCAAAATTAATTTTAATACTCTTTTATTTCTGAGCAGTAGAGAGAAAAACATGTGTGATCAGAAGACAACATTTCTTTTCAATTCTTGCTTCACTCCAGAGCTAATTATGTGGGGAGTAAGAAAAGTCATTACAAATACAAGGGGGTTACATAAAAACAATACAACAAAAAATACATTAGAGTCTGCAGTGGATATTTATTTTGAAATAAATAGAATGGAACAAAAGATATAACTGCAAAACCACTGAAAATCTCAAAAGTATGTACAACAGGAGAGAAAGAAAATCCACACAAAAATAATTTCAAAAATATTTAAAAGTACAATACAATTTAATATCCATTTTAAGAACAATAAATAACTCACTGAGCAAGGGTGGGAATACAGTATACTGATAGTGAATGTGGGATACTGATAGTGAAAGAGAAGATCTAAGGAATTTTTGAGGCATAAATACATTTGCTAGTATAAGAATTTAAAAGTTATTGAAAACAAAAATAACTCATATGAAGACCCTACTTCGGGCATCATTCTACTAGCAAGAATATTCTGCTTACAGAAAATTGATAGGATAACTCCTAGTCTATATAAATAATGTATTACAGAATTTCATTCAAAAACAGCCTGTATGACACTAAATTAGCCATAGAAATTGAAGAATTTATCATTTTTTAATGTATTTTTAAAAATAAACATTACTGTTGTCATGTTATCTGATACTGTTCCATGTTGAAATACTGATTAAAATTAATCTGGAAATAGCCAAAAATTTCAGTTTGCATTTATTATTGTAAAGGATGTAAATTGAAGATATTAGCTTATGTCAAAGTAGACATACATCTATACTAACTATAGTTTTCTTCTTTCAGGAAATGCAAAAGATGTTGCATGTCTCAGTGGAATAGTTAGCTAAAAATTTTGTATGAGCAAGAATATTCTTCCCACTCTTCATCCAGGAGCAGGGCAGACCCAGCCCTGACCTTTAAGAACCTCCCTGGGGAACAGGAATAGGATGAGGCCATACTAGGACATGGGCTTGCAGGTGGGTCTGGCATGGTGGGACCCATGGCCAGACAGGGCAGTGCTGTGGGGAGATGGAGACCTGCCACTCTGTGGCATCACTGGGGCAGGGGCTATGGCCCAGGGAGGCTGACCCTGGGTCCTGGGCTGTGGGCAAAGTGAGAGGATTTGCTGGCAGCACTGAGCAAGGACATGAGGATCCTGACAGTTTCTCAGCCAACTTCTCAAATTCCTTTATTTCTGGAAACTGTTAGAATTAGTACATGTCTCCTCCTGTCCAGTATGTCCTTCAGCTGTTTTGTTTTGTTTTTTTTTTTTTTTTTTTTCCCTTTAAAACTGCTAGCATGCTGGTTCCTTGAATCGTGTGGGTCTGGCTGACTGCTGTGCTAGCCGCAGCATTTGCCCTTGCTTCCACTGAATCCTGTCCTGCACATTTCAGACCATTGCTTCAACTGCTAAGGACCTCTCTGAATCCAGTTTTTGTTCTCTGAAGAGTTTAGAGCTGTCTGACCTGAATCACCTAATTTATTTTTTTTTCCGCCGGAATTTGTATCAACCTATGAGCTAATTTAGCTGTAACTAATTTATTCCAGCCTTTCCTTTTACTGATGAGTATTTTACTTAGCTGCTGGGAAAGACTGTTCCCACACTTTCATATTCTTAAAAATTCATCAAACATATATGTGAAGGGCTGCGTAAAAAAGTGGATGAAAAAATAGTGGCAAATATGCGTGTGTTATGCATTATTGTAATTTAAAACTGATCTTTACTGTAATTCAAAACTGATCTTTACTTATTTTCATCCCCCTTACATTTTTGTTATGTTGATACTGATAACATTATTTAGCTTTCTGTGTTTTTCTGTCATCCTAAGAGAATAACAACATACTTGTGTGTACTTCTCCTGCATTTCATATTTTGGTCCCTGTTGCAGTGTAGTCCCTAAAACAGAGTAGCATGACAGTGCCTAAGTCCTTGCAACTTTTGTGATTAATGAAATACAGAGAAGTCTAGTCAAGATCAGGATCTTAAAGAACAATGATCTATTCCACTATAACAAAACAAAGTTCCTCTTTCCTGAAGACCTTGTTCTTCCTGAGTATTTAAATTTTTATTTCAGTTGCAACAGTTTCCAATGTGTCTATAAAGAAAAGATGAGATACTACAGAAATTGACAGGTTTAAATTCTAAGAACTGTATCTCATTAGCAAGAAAAATACCATACTTTACTAGTATCTCACAAACACAAATGCAATCCCTTCAAATACATAAAGATGCACAAATATTATATATTTTCATCTGGGGGGAAGAAGGCAGGGTTAGTTAGAGACTAGCCATACAAGTTGTGAAAATTTTTGTTATTTATAAGACAAAAGTTATTTCTGAAACAAACTTCTTATTTCATTATAAACCATTATAGCACCTCAGCCCATAAGGCAGTATGGACTTCTTCCTGACTTGGAATTTTATGTATTGACAAAAATAGACACATTTTTGCTGTCCATTCTCAGCATTTTATAGCCATTTCTATGTACTCAAGTCCCGCAAATGAAAAAGGGAAAACTATTTGCTGACTCAGTTCTCATCAAGTCTATTAGCTAACATCTTATCACTCCAAAATGTTATCCAAAGTAATCATTTGGTTTGCTGAATGTTCAAATAAAATTTGACTCAGTCTAGAGAACTACCGTTCTCTTCTGTGGGAGGAAGAAATAGGGAACATGCTGACACTTTAGAAAAATTAAAATCCTTTAGCTCTTTTATCCCAAAATTTGATAGCTATAATATGCAGTGAGGGAAAAAGCAGTGAAAGATTAATTTTATAAAGTTATGCTCCCTCCTCTGCCATGAAATGAAAACTGAAAGTTACATTTCTCTAAGTTTCTTATGACCTTTACAGTTTTTTGGCTGGGATTTTCTTCCTTGAATACAGAAAATCACATACCTCAAACAAAATCCCTTCAGGGTGAACTGCTTTCAAGCAAAGACCTTTGACCTTCTACTGGCCAACTGGTAGCAAAACCTCTACAGCAGTCATACTGCCAAAATACCAAATGCGCTTACTACCTATTGCAATAAACTGTGCAGAGCTTGGGAATTTATGTTTATAACTGACTAAATCAACAGCAATTTATAAACTGTGTGTATTTGTGATTCAGAAGAATAAGCTGGGTATTAAGCAGTGAAAAAAAAATGGGAAAGACAGCCCTGCTGAATGCATCTCAAAACATTTTTGTTATCTTTACAGGTTTATCTTAACGTTTAAAATATACTTTCAGATTATATTCTGCAGACTAGTGCATAAAGAAGTGCCAGTGCTAGTAACAAGCTACAAATATCATATTAACTTGACAAAGCTCTGAAATGGAGACCTTTTAGCTTTTGTCTGAACATGTGTTTATTTTTTTTCAGCTTTAATTTGGCTTATTTAGCTGTAATAACAACAACAACAAATCCAAACAAACAAAAAAATCCCAACAAAAAAACAACAAAAGCAAGCAAACAACCCCAAAAAACAATACACCAATGTATCAAACATTTGGTTATTACTTAATTTGCGATATTTTTTGCTTAGGTTTGTATAACTGGATGGTATAATTTTAAAATACATGCTAGTAACATGTTGTTTTCCCAAGACTATAAACAGGTCACCAATGGTCAGTATTTCACAGCTAGGAATGCAGACTTGATCATTGGAAGAAAACCAGTTTAAAGGTTCTGAGCAGAACATCTGGCTTTCTTATGTAGTCAGAATAGCCAAATAGTCAAAAAAGGTGTACAAAATCTAACATTCCATGTACCAAGCACCAAAAATTAACCTAACAGCAACTATGATGGAGAAAAATATACCTGGAGCTCCACTTGTCTCACTCATCTGGTTCTATATTGCAGATCAGTTTCCATCTCTAGCTGAGAATTACATCCTTGATATCTCTTTTGGAGTTTGATGTGTAGGTTAATTGTCTTTCCCAGTCCTAGCTGGAGACAAAACAGTAATAGTTATGTCTACAGACTTCTTCTTGTTTTGGAACTTATTTGCGAGGTCTTGCATTCAGTTATTTCAAAGATTATTGCAAAATGAGAGAGCTAGAGCACTTATGCAAAAGGTTGTAGAAGGGGCTGAAGTGGTCACCTCATGAAGCCTTCCAGGACTAGCCTATATATACTGACACAGGAACAGATCATTAGACAAATAGTGTTGAGGAAAACACTATTAGGATAGACATTAATACCCTCAGGATAAACAGTAAACTCAATAGCCTGACTTTTAAAATGGATTGACTAGAATACACAGGACACTTACATGAAAGTAACTGATAGTATTCATTCACCTGTGCTCACTCATCTCTTCTTCAACACGTGGTAAAGCAAAATACAGCATCAAGTAGCTTTTTGAAGCATTTATATCAGCTCAGTAATTTTTCAACTGTAAGAGATATTTCTAACTGCTGTGTATAAAGCTGAAGCAGGAAGCATATACAAGAAGTATTTTAGTAGTTATGGCAACTACTGTTAGAAAGCAAGGATTGGATAAAGTGCATGTGTTGTATCATAACAGATTTCTATTGTTTCCTAATCCTAGAAAAAATGAGTTGTTGCCTAGTTGAATACCAATTTAATATTTTGCTTTTTGTTTTTTTTTAAATGAAGTTGATATATGATATAATTTTGTTTACTAAAAAGAAACCTTAGATTTAGTGGGAAATAGTAAAGAAATAATGCTGCCGTATTAATATACTTGCATGTATTTCCTTGGAGCATCAGAATTACCATTTTAAGATATCAGTGGAAGAAATCTTTCAGTTCTATAAATTGTCGACATGAATATTTGAGAAACATAGACATTGACTCATCAGAATCATAACTTGATTAAGAGGTCAGATCATCTAGTCAAACCACTCATAAGGAAGGCTAAACATAACTGAATGTTCCTACTTATCTGCATTGAATGTCTTAAAAAATTCCAGGAAATATATTCCTAATAATATTTTCATATTTATTACAAGGAGCAAGATGAGCAGAAATTAAAAATATTTAGTAAGTCACTGGATCCTACACTGCATGGAGAACCCTGATTAACCCAGACAGTTTGATTTATACATTTTTCTGGTATTACCATATTCCATCAGAAAAGACATTAAAAGTTCTAATTTTCTGTATTTCATCAAAGGAGGCTTGCAGAAAAACCATTAGTAGTATTTACATTTATTCCTAAGTCTCTAATAGTCTTACTGCTCTATGACAAAGTCACATTAGATAGGATTATTCTGAGCAGCCGTAGATTTATCCTAAAACAGATGTCTAACATAGGTCAGATGAATTATATCTGTAAGTGATTAACTGTCTCCAGTATAAAGGAAGCTTAGGATAACTACCTCATATTTAGAAGTCTACATCATAAATGACTAAAGTCAGATGAAAGAAATCCTGCCTTGTGGCTTCTAAATATATGTCTCAGACACTGGAGTACTGGTTTCATAACTAGATTACAAAGATAAGTGTATAATGAAGCCAGTAGTGGGGTGTATGAAAACAGGAAAAATGTATTGAACTCATCTGAAGTAGAGATTATATTATTTTTTCAGCAATCACTGACGACTCACTTTAGTGATGGCAGACTTTTCAGCAATCAGTGAAGTGGTAATTCCCATGGGGAGACTTAACTATGAGTAGGTTAATTTTCAGTCTGCAGAGAATACATGCTGGGGAAAGGGCGGTGGGAGTGGGGGGTATTAGGAGGTGTTCTACTTGAACAGGTTTGAGCATTTGACAGGTTCTGAAATGGGAGCTAAGTACTGATGAAGCTGAGAATAGTTGTCCACTAGAAGATTTTTAAATGGCAACAGTCATATGAGAAAATTGAATATAAACTTACTATCAATGAGAAACAAAAATACTTGAAATAAATGACTCTTTCTATTACAGTCGTACATATATTACGTGTAAATATAGAGTAATACTTAAAAAGCCACACTGATCCTAAAGGTAGCAAAAGTTTTTTTTAGATCTGAATGAGAAGTTTTTATCTGGCAAGCTGCTGGTGATTCCTGGATTCGAGCATCAGAATTAGCCTGTAAATTGCAGCAAAGGAGTTTCCGATACTTAGAAATCTTTACATAACTTCTATCCAGAAAAGGTTTACAACTTGAAATCAAAAAGCTAGTATGGGTCTGAAATCTGGAAAACTTCTGTTGGAGCTGTTGTGGATGTTGTTTTGGAAATGAACTGTTGAACTTGCTGGCCTTTAGCAAGACGGCCTTTCATTGTGATTGCTGATGAAGTAGGATACTGTTGACCCACTCTGCAGTTGTCAAAGTAAAGTTAAAACTGAAGGCTGGTATTTCCTGGGGCTGAATCAGTGTGAAGGATGTGCAGCATGTTGTATTTTGTTGATTCTGGATTTTAATGTGAGCATGAAAAAGTGTTTGCCTGAGGGGAGATGCCAGGGATGATAGGGTCTCAGGCTTCTGAGATGCATAATGGAGAGGTAAATTCTGTGGTTGTTGAAGTTTTTTGGACTTCAAAATGGCATTGTTTTCAGTAGTAGTGATGCTTTCTTTATACCAGCCATTAAAATATGAGAAAGATGAAGGTTGCTTTGCATATTTTTATCCTATATCGCTGCATTCAGCAGAGCATGATAAGCACCAAAACAGGAAAGACATATTAAAATTAAATTTGGGGGAAAATGAGTGAGTTGGAATCACACAGCAACACTATCAGCACTGAGCATGACAACATGGTCTTCATGCACACCACAGTTGCCTTTTCTCCAGATAGTCTCACTTACCTTCTCACCTGGATTTCTTCTCAAAGGATATGTTTACGATTGATGTCCCAGCACATGCCAGTCAACATGATGTATCACAGCCCAATACAAGCGCAGCATCTTCTACTGTTTTGAGTAAGCTCTCTAAATGAACCAAAATATGCCTCAAATGCATCCAACCACATGAATTAGAAAGGCACAGCATGAAAAGTTGCATCATTGATGTTTTCTTTGGATTTGAAAACAGGAGACACAGAAAGGAAATTTGCCTTATCTATCTTCTGTCATCCTCCTCACACAGGTTTGCTCCCAATTGAGGTCTGCTTCAATAAAAGTAAATTACCAGTATCTTTTTCCATTGGGGATCTTTTGAAGAGAAAGACACTTTGCACAAAATATTGTTCATTAAATACTGGGAACTATTTCTCTTCTGGTTAAGTGTACACTGCATCTCCTAGTTAAGTAAAAGGGAATAATCATATACCTCATTGCATATTAGCAGAAGAATGAGCTGCTTAACCTTTGAACTCTGTGTATAGACACAAACACTCTAGCTGATTCACAGACTATAGCTTTCTACCCTAATTTAGTTGATGTGGTGTGTGTACAACTTGTACAAATAGACAAACAGACAGCCTGGTGATGCACCTTACTTCAGCCAAGGTAACATGTCATGTCCCCAGATCACATTAGGATTACAATGAAAAGAGCCCTACAAGAGGTTTTTGTAAATCCTCTATGCACACTTGATGTACTTGTCAAGGGAGAAAGCTGTCTGGATGCAGCATTATTCCGATCTTGACCAATTTAAGTCCACTGATACCTCCATGACTATACATGTATAAAAGAGATGATGAAATTTTAGAATAATCTACTCTAAAGTATTAAGAAAATTAGTTTGGAATAATGTTTACAATTTCAAAACTGGTTTCTCTATTTTGTATGTGATCATTCCTCACTCTGCAAAACATTTTAAAATACAAGGCTTCAATAGTTTGATTTTGGCCTTGACATTTTGCCTGGCAAAAAAATAAAGATTCTGGTTAGAGATTTTTCTGATTATGATTTAATGATTTTAACTTGTTCAGTATAGACTGGGAAATAACAAACACTTCTTTCATAAGCAGACAGAAAAAAAATCTCTTGGTAACTTTAGAACATATTTTACTGGCTGTTCAGTATTGCTGTTCCACAATAATAGCCTTCAACTGCTCATCTACATTTCTGATTATTAAATTTTAAAGAGTCTGACAGTCTAAGACATAAAGAATTAATATAATTCAATATTACAGCAGAGATTTTTCTTCCTCCACTGTATTCTGCTAAATTAGGAATATAAAGTTTGTTTCTAATAGCGAACTATGTGGCTTACTTTAAGATTTTGTCTTATATTATACCAAATAATTCTGAGTGAAGAAATTCTGCTTCTTTGCCATTACACTACTTTTCAAAAAGAGCATTCTTTCCAGCCACGCACATAAAAGTAGTTACAAATCTGTGTCATTATCTTCATAGATTAATTAAATAATTATTATCTTATTATTAAATGACGTAGTTCATGCTTCCCACACCCTTTCAAACACAGCACAACCTGCACTGAGAAATTTTTATAATGAAACCATTATTTGACAGATAAGTCTGGCTGGTTACCAAAAACACTCAAGCTTCTCCTTTTCAGATAAGATCTTTGAAAAGAAGGTACAAGAGACAACTCCAGTAACACAACACAGCTTCATAAATTATAGATATATTTTTTATATCCTGCATAAAACCAAACTGTGATATTTATATTACAAAGACTATTTTCACGTACATCTTTCATGTTCATAATGAAGGATCTATCTAACAGGTTACAATAAAAAAACATACATAATTTTTAGATTGCTACGTCATCTAACAATTTTTGCATGTGACCTATCACTTACTCTTCAACCCATTCACACACCCTTCCTCCCTAAGGAACAGTATTTCTGTATACTATATGGTAAATTACTTCAATACATCAATCCAACATCCATGTGGTATGGATAAATAATTAAACATCCAAACAGAAGAGACACCAACACGTCTATACAAAACATTGATAAAAGTCAATTACTTTTTACAGAGATGTGGAGGTGACAATTTCAGAAGAGGCAGATAGATTTGAGAATGCTCCTTTTTATTTCTTAAAAAGAACTTCAGAAATATGTTCTATACATTTTTATCTGAAGAAAGGGACTGCAAAATGAACATAAAAAGTGATTACATTGGATTGGTGCTTCACTCACATACTTGCATCCATTTGTTGCTCAGAGATAGTAGAAACACAATCCTTACCTTGTTTCCACATATATTAGATTTTATTCAGTTATTCATAAGTAGCTTTGGGTGGAAGTCTATCTTAATTTAACGTCAGCTATGTAACGTATCCAGTGGATTCACGGAATGATATAGGATCATAGAATGGTTAGAGTTGGAAGGGACATTCAAGATCATCGAGTTCCAACACCCCTGCCATGGGCAGGGACACCTCCCANCCATCCATCCATCCATCCATCCATCCATCCATCCATCCATCCATCCATCCATCCATCCATCCATCCATCCATCCATCCATCCATCCATCCATCCATCCATCCATCCATCCATCCATCCATCCATCCATCCATCCATCCATCCATCCATCCATCCATCCATCCATCCATCCATCCATCCATCCATCCATCCATCCATCCATCCATCCATCCATCCATCCATCCATCCATCCATCCATCCATCCATCCATCCATCCATCCATCCATCCATCCATCCATCCATCCATCCATCCATCCATCCATCCATCCATCCATCCATCCATCCATCCATCCATCCATCCATCCATCCATCCATCCATCCATCCATCCATCCATCCATCCATCCATCCATCCATCCATCCATCCATCCATCCATCCATCCATCCATCCATCCATCCATCCATCCATCCATCCATTCCTCCATCCATCCATCCATTCATCCATCCATCCATCCATCCAATATATGACTTTCCAATTTGGAGACTAGGATGTCACACAGGACAGTGTCAAATGCTTTGCTTAAGTCTAGGTAGATGATGTTTGTTTCTCTCCCTTTGTCCACCAAGTCTGTGGCAGATTTTTAGAAAAGTAAGCTAAGAGCATATTGTTTCCATCATCTTTGTCCAGTTAATTAGCTCCATCCTGTAATATTTGTCTTTTTGAGTTATCTCTATCACTTTCCCTGCCTTTGTAGGTTCTGACTCCCCTGACTTCCAAGGCCTTTAGGGTTTAGAGAAGCAGCTGTAGAAAGATCATGCCAAAATTTAACTACAGCTAGAATTAATCCCCATTTGTAGGCTTGACAGACTAACTGTAATCACATGAGACAATGCTCACAAGAGTGATCGGAAGGGAAGTTCTAGTAGCAAGTAAACTGATGACTCATATTGACTTCTAATATCAAGCCACATAGGGCTGTATTTTAAGACAATTTTTTTCAGAGTGGCATTGGTATTAATTTTATCTGTTTTATGACATTAGCTATCCAGCTTTGGTTATGGTAGCTTTAGAAGTATCTTTGCAGTGAAGCGGACCAGGTCATTAAGGAAGGCAGATGTCAAATAAGACACCGACTTTAGAAAACACTTCTAGATTATTACTCTTTAAAGAGAAACTTCTTTGCTCTGATAATAGAATTAATATTTCCAGTTTTCATATTTGAGAGGTGCAGAACATGTAAAAACTCAGGCAAATGAAGGTGAAGCATGCTAAGCCAAACATCAAAACTTCAGGGTAGAAAAAATCTGAGACCTGTTTCTTGAAATCCGGGATCTAGCACCCCATGATTATCCAGCCTGTATAAGACAGACAACACTTTCTTTGCCTCTGCCAAGATTCCCATGTTAATAACATTACATAAGTGCAAAGTGTAATTATAGCAATAAGTGGAAGAGAGAGAAATAGAAAAAGTACCTAAATGATAAGCAGTAATAGTGAGAAATATGTATACATTTCATTAAAAGGTAATTATATTTAAAGGAGAGAACTTCAGAATGATATTTAATTAGTTCTGCAATAGAAACAATTATCATGAAAAAACATGTGTAGGAACAATATAAATGAGTCTTTTCCCAAATGTATTTAATTACACTTAAAAAATGGAATACAGAATATAATTAATACAAATGATATAAAGCTGGCTGCTTGTGGTGAGGGTGGGGGCTGCTGGAGTTCTCTTTTCTGTTTAAATTATTTACATTTAGGAAAAGTTGGCCATAATAATGGGAGTAGTAGTACTAATGCAATCTGCAGTCTGCACAGGACCTTAGCTGAGAAGCTCTCTAAGAGTGCATATATAAGTACTAAGACATGTCAAAAAAACTACAAAGTCACCTTTCATATTTTAAAACAAAAATATAAATAAATTCCTAAAGTGGGCTGGCATAGTGATAAATGCATATAGTTAGACAGTGATTTCTAGTTTTATGATTTTCATTCTACAGAAACCAGAATGAGGGTTGCAAAACACTGAAAACCTCATCTTCCCTTTCCAATAAATAACTCTGAACATTACTGTTGGCTCCTCCATGTGTTACACTTACCCGTCTAATTAATTTGTGTACTTGTGTCAGCATGGAATTTAAGTTATAATTGTGAAATAAGGATGAAATCCAAGTTTTCTCTACAGCTCTAACAGTTTGACTGGGTATGAGGGGTGTTCCTGCATACAGGCGCATTGCTTAGTCATCAGCTCCCTGTGCTGTCTAGGAACTCCTCAATAGTCTCTGCATATATGAGACAATGACCAATTTGAAACAGCAAATTGACTTGAGACAAAATGATTGACTCAACTCCCAGCCACTGTCAAACAAAACATTTGATTATCTGGTGCAGAAAGTGGGAGTTTTGAACAGTCCCAGACATTCCCCCAGGCTGTGTGTAGGCCACTTCATAGGTGCTAATTGTGCACTTAATTGTGCTGGTTCTCTTGGATGGGCAGTTTCAGAGACTCTACCAATTCTTGATGTAGAATTGACCAAAAAGACACATAAACAATATAATACAGCTCAAACTGTTCCTGCTTATGCAGGTTTGGTCACATACTGTTGAAAGGAGCCCTTGCATGAGGAACTCCCAGCATCATCCAAATAGCAACCAGCTATCCTGTTCAACAGATTTGATTCCTCACATGAGGATTATCCTATTCAAAGATGCCAATAAATTTGAACTTCTTTAAAAAAAAAACCATCTGTGAATGTTTGTGAAGCACTTTATACAGAATGTGGTGTTCTTGCTGAATGTTTTTTGCTAACATTGAGACAACAGAAGAAAAACAAACATTTGTATATAACACTAAACAAAATAATCGGGGTAGTAAACTGCTCTTTCAATCCTGATAGCCTGAAGTTAAGAGTGGAAATCAGCACAAGTACAGGGAAGAAATAATTTATGACTCTCCTAAAAAGCTCAAGTGCAATCAAGAAAGGTTTTTTCAAGCTGCAAGGTTCTAGTTACAGACTTTTCAGAGTCAAGTTCTCTGTTTCTACAAAACTTACAGAACAAGCTGAAGGACTAAGTTGAATGGACTGATGATAGGTAGATAGATAGACAGATAGATTAATTATTTATGTTGCTGAATGGAGGTCAGATCTCTACTCTCATCTTTCGGACTTGGCTGCATATTTAATACTCTTATTAGAAAGACGGCTGGATTGCCTAATGTTAATGTTCCCAATTGTTGATAGATTATGATCTCTTGAGGTCCCCAATGTCCCTTATACATGAATTATTTATATCTCACTAATTATTTATACCATGCTTATTTTAAAGAACAGGAATTATCTACACACTAATTAAAACTGTCAAAATTTTCAAGTAGTGCTCTAGGTGAATCAGCTATGGCAGGGGGCTTGGGCTATCTCTGACAGCCTCTTCCAACCCCTTCGCAATGACTTGAGGATAAGTCTGTTACTAGTATGTGTATAAGTTCTTACACAAGAAGTCAAATGAGCTATCTTTACTATTTACAAATATATATCTACTGCAGTGCATAAACCACCAGTGATACAAAATGCCCTCATAAGTATATGCTTGTTCATGTCATAGAATTTTCTTTTTCATAGAATCCCGGAATTGTCAGAATTGGAAGGTACCTCTAGAGATCTTCCAGTCCAACTCCCCTGCTAAAGGAGAATTGCCTAGAGCACATTACTCAGGACTGCATTCAGGTGAGACTTGAAGTTCTCCAGAGAAGGGGACTCCACAACCTCCCTGGCAGCCTGTTCCAGTGTCCTGTCACCATTTTGTAACAGCTTATCTGATAGAATACTAATGTTCTGTTCATGGACAATATTGAGTGTGGAAAACTATGTCTACTATTGTAAAGAACAAAAATTATACAAGGACTGAAGGAACAAACAGTTAAAGATGTCTTGCTCTCTTGTTTTTCTTGCAAAGTACTCTGCATTTTTAATGTTAAATGAGAGCTATGAATGATCAGATTTTTGCTACAGTGATTCAACTTTATGCTTTTAGATAATTAAAATAAGAGAATGTTTCAATACTGTAGCAGTCCGAATTATTTTACTGATGCAAATATTTCACATAAAAAAGGGTCATGTTTTCCTAGCTGCCTTCTTAGTTGAGGTAGTTAACTTCCTCAGCTTATGTCTATCCTACACCAAACAGACTGCACTGATCACTGAAGGATTGCAGCATATTAGGCAGATTTCCTGTTAGTCTTTTTACTTGCAGATCCTTAAGCCTAATAAAACTAATTCTTCAGATGAGGGTTAATCACTTAAAGCAAATCTAACATATTAGTCACTGTGGCCTTAGTTACTTAGTCTTCCTCAAGCAGAAAGAGGTGAACAAGTAGCTACGATGCAACAACAAGCAAGACTTAAAGAGGGAGAGCAAAATAAGTGAATGGCATAAACAGCACATCAGGAAAAAAACAGTCCATGTGCCTTATTATTTTTTGGGGGGAGGGGAGAAACAACAGAAAAAAAAACCCAAACCAAAACAAAACAAATCAAAACCCCCTACCAACAAAATCAAGAAACATCTGGGCAGGGAAGAAGAATAAAAACATCGAAGTAGGCACTGAGGTAAGCATATTAGCAATCATAGCAGAATACAGAAATAGCAAGGACTCCCTGGCTACACTAATAAATTCAGCAGCACTCAGGAGCTAGAAGTGCTGTAAGGCTCCTTAGCAAGCCTGTGTGTTGTGGTTGCTAGTCCACTCCCAAAATATTAGAGGGATTGGGATTGCTCAGAAAATGAAACATCCATGACAGACTCAGAAGGCAGCCTGCATGAAACCAGATGTTTCCAAGGCCTTGTTAACTGGCATATATAGGAACCTTTTCCTATTAGAATCAGAAACATTTTTGTTGGAAATGACCTTTAAGATCATAGAGTTCAACCACAAATCTGACACTGGCAAGTCCATTACTAAACTGTGTCCCTAAGTGCCAAGTTTAAATACCTTTTAAATACTTTCAGGGATGGTGACTCAACCACTTCCCTGGGCGGCATATTCGAATGCTTGACAGCTCTTTTGGTGAAGAATTTTTTCCTGATATCTACCCTAAACTTTCCCTAGCATAACTAGCCTTATTGATTCCTACTTGGGAGACTGACACCCACCTCACTACAACCTCTTTTCAGATAGTGGTAGAGAATGATAAGGTCTCCCCTCACCCTCTTTTCCTCCAGCCTAAGCAACCCTAGTCCCCTCAGCTTCTCATCATAAGACCTGTTCTCCAGTCAGCTCACCAGCCTCACCAGTGCCACCATTCATAACCTTTCCCTCATTCACTAAGTGGATCACCTTGTCACAGAAAGAGAATGAGTCTGCTGCCAAAAAAGTGTTTAGATAATAAATCCTCATAATCTTGCACTGACCTTATTCAGGATTCTATGATTCCAGCCTTTAGGTTAAAGTATTTTCATAAGGGAAAAAAAAAAGAAACAAAACAAAAGAAGCAAACAAACAAACAAAGGACTTACAAAAAAAAAAAAAAAAAAAAAAAAAAAAAAGAAAAAGCGGCACTTGGGAAAAGGAGACAAAGAGGATAACTAATGAAGCATACAATCTCCTGAAGAAAAAGCATAGGGTATGGAAACTCAATATACTATTGCTCAACAATGGTATAACAAAAAACAGTTCTGAACACCATTATTAGTATAACAATTATTTTTTTAGAGGCTTATAATATTGAGGCACTTTGAACCTAATTAGTCATAGGTACCTATGAAAACGATAGCACATGTGTACACAAGTTTTTAAAAGTTCCTTGGACTTCTCATTGCAGCACTCACATTCTTTTCTGTGGCAACTGTCCTAATAATTTTTTATAAAGTATCAGCCTAAGCAAAACATAATTACCCAAACCTACCACCTTTCAAACTTGAATTAGAGAAAAAAAAAAACATTGATTAAAGTGCTAATGTTAGCCTTAAGACTTTATTTATGATAAATACCTAGATAGCTTATAACTAACTCTGGCTATCTGACACACACTCACCTCTAACAAAAATTCAACAGAACTTTTGTAACAGGGTACATTCTAACATTATACCTCAGTATACATTTCAAATAATGATAAGAAAGATCAAATTTTACCATGACAGAGTGACAATATCATATTTTCAGGACATGCAAGCTTGCTCTGCCTAAGTTTCAAAGCCAGCTGAAACCTTCCTGTCCACAGTAACCTGATGCCAAGTCCAAGTTAATAAACCCTGTTGAGAATTAGCGTGCATTTGTTTGGGTCTGTTATTCTAGAAGGTCAAAGATTGCAGACATTTATTTAAAAAATACTATGTAAATCTACCCTCTACAATAAAATACTGAGAGACAACTGGTAAACCCATAATTATATGAAGACTTGATTTCTCTTTTCCCATATACAAGGGTCAAAATAACATTATTTGCAAAAATTGATCTTTTCTAACATTATTTGCAAAAATTGATCTTTTCTAACTGGTACTCATATCTTAGTATAAATTATTCATGTGTATCATGTAGTTGTCATAATTAAAATGTGTCCCTTTGTTCTGTGCACATAGGCCATACTCCTCTTACCAGTTAGCTATGCAGAGGAGGAAATTCAAAACTGACAGCTACTAATATGGCAGTGCAACAATAAAAAAAAAAAAAAAGGCCTTTTTTTTCCAATAGAGTATGACACAGGGCATCATTCTATTAGTATCTTGTCAGCAAGATGGCTGCCACAATCAGGACACTCAGATATCCCAATTATGAAGTAAAACTTTATTTTCAAGAACAGTTTATTCACACTGAGGAATGCTTTCTGAGCTTCAGACTGCTGGCTGAGCAAAGTAGATACAATTTACTTTTAACTATTTATTTGTAAATCTCCTGAGTATTAAACACATTCGTAAAGATATATCCCTAAAGAGAACAAGCACAAACTTTATCCTGACATTTGATTTAAACTATGTTAAGAAACTTCTTTGACAGATATGGTTTTTCCCCTAGGCATTGAAAAAGAACAGATTGGCATGATGATTTGTGCATGAAGAGAAGACCTGATTTTATAGTGAAATGTGAATATGAATAATACTCTTAATCTCTACAGATTTTCCTACCTTTAGGTAATATGCTACTATGTATTGTCATTAGCAAAACAAAAGGAACACTACCATCCTTTCTTACAAGAATACTATTAAGTTATTTCAGCTCAAAGTTTGACCTGTATTAGTATAAGCTTTTGGCAAAAGGCCTCTGGGGGAAAAAAAAAGAAAACCATTGGTAATTTTAGCAACTAACAGATTACTCTGGCTCAACAGGAACAGTAAAATTAAGGTTAAAGACATTCCAGGTGATATGATGATTATACAAATAGCAGAATAATAATAAAAAAATCTTAATTAATGAATGGCAGGATGTATACTGCTTTTGATTCATTGTCTATAGTCTACTATAATTCAGAGGAAAAATCAGAAGAGCTTTGTGTATTCGTGATTCTGATTAAAATTGGTAATAGCTCACAAATTTCTTTTTACAGTTTTGTTTAAGCTATAGTATTAAGTCTATAGAAAATAGAACATTTTACGTATGTTTTTACACCAAGTTTCAATAAATATATAGAATCATAGAATGGTTAGAGTTGGAAGAGATCTTAAAAATCACTGAGTTCCAACCCCCCTTCCATGGGCAGGGGCACCTCCCACTACAGCAGGTTGCTCAAATCCCCATCCAGCCTGGCCTTAAACACCTCCAAGGATGGGGCATCCACAGTTTCTTTGGGCAACCTCTTGCAGTGCCCCAGCACCCTCACAGGAAAGAATTTCTTCCCATTATCTAGTCTAAATCTCCCTTCTTTCAATTTAGAACCATTACCCCTTGTTCTATTACTACATTCCCTGATAGAATGTTCCTCCCCAAATATATATAATTTATATAATTATCAATTACTATCATTATTAATTATAGAATTATCAATTTCACATTTTTTCCATATAAGATCAATTTTTTTCTTTTTTTTTTTTTTTAATAAATTAATGAGAAAATACTTTGTCATTTTCTCAAGGTATTATCTATGGAAATACCTAAATCTGATTTTAAAATAGTGAAGAGAGAAAAAAAAAAAAAAAGAGAGAGATGAGCTTTTTAGAAAGAATAAGAAAAGATAACTAGGACAACTATTGCTGAGCAGCTTGTGTTGCCTCATACTTACCATGAACAGCAAAGAACTCAGCAGCACAGAAGCATTATGGACAAGACTTAGCCTCATGCCAATTGATGTTAACTACCAAGTCCATAACTGCTTTTAGGAACATTATACCTCATGGACTGAATCACCTAATGGTGATATATATTTCTCTCTCTAATTGTACCAAGCCTAAGGAGACAAAGCTTTTAAAACAGAAGGATGAATCCTGACCAGCACATAACACTGGATATCTCTTGTAGATCTTGAGAAATGGCTCACTGTTGACACAGTAATTTCAAGGGGACTGTTTAACAGAGTAAAACAAATTTGTCACACTTTCACGGCAGTTCCCTCAGAAATTGCTGCACTAGCCTCTCCTGCTCAATTGAAATTATTCATTCCAATTTATTCAACCACAGATAATCAGAGACAGATTATGATGTATTTTATGAAACAGAAAAAGAAAACAAAAACAAAACAAAACACACACACACAAAAAAAAACCAAACCAAACAAAGCAAAACAAAACAAAAAAAAAACACCAAAATGTCCAGATTTATTTTCTCTTCATAGTCTTGGGTTGTTCAGAGATCAAGTACACCCTTTCTGAAGTAGATAGAGTAGGATTGGGCACTCATTTTCAGAAAAATCCTATGACTGATAGAGCAAGTTTCTGCATTTGTGTTTTGGCAGGTTCAAAGCTATGATCCAATATTCTTTGACATTTTTCATGGTACATAATCATAAAATGTTAGGTGTTCTAATGACTACAATTTCAAGTCATTGCATTTGAAAGGGTCAGTGGTTGAAAAGTTGGCATTTGTAGCAGTCCTATGTGCTCATTTGTGATTACTACTCTGAAGTGTTGAGAGTACCTTCTATCATAACAGCCTTTTATAAATGTATTTTATTGCCAAATAAGTTTTAACTATTTTCTCTGTGGGTATATTTTCGTATCTGCCCAGAATTTGTTTTCCTCTTTAACTGACAAATTATTTTCTTGCTGAGAGGAGTACACCTTTCTTGCAAAATCTCCAAGATATTTGCCAGTCTGTTTCACAGCACATGTCCGTTCCCTGTTACAGGGAATTATATTGACATACCATTGAATACTACAGTAACATTATGTTATATGCAGTTGATAAACTACCTTCATATATTAAAACTTCATTCTTCATATAAAACCTTCACCTCTAAGAAGTATTTAAAAAAATTAATATTTAAAAAAAAAATGTTACCTCTTTGCTACTATAATGCTAAGTTTTGAAATATTTTGGTTGATGAACCATCTCCTGCTCATAGTTAGTCTTTTGAATCCAATAAGATTATTGAAATTACTAATTGCAAGATATATGTAAGGTAAATAAAATATAACAATTTCAAGGATAAATTATTACATCTGGTTGTATGAGACATTTAAACCTTCATTCTCACAATGATATCCTACCATTTCATGATACTACTGAGGCAGCAATAGATCAGAGTATTTGGCTTGAAGAGTATTCCTACAAAATACAGTGTAAAAGCACTTATCTGCTACAGAAGTTAGTAAAAGTAAAGATAAAAAAAACCCACAACCAGGCGTTATGGATTTCTAGCAAATAACTCCTTATCTGAAAGGCATAATATAAATTGTTTCTTTATCATCTTTATGACCATTAATAATGATTCACCACCACCACCACCACCAAGCCAGACTTCCTTTTCTGTTGAGGGAAGAATGGATGACTTTACTATAAAGGAAAAATATGTGCTGGGAAAAGCCAGATAAAGTGCAAGGCCAATAAATGTACCTTCATCTAGAAAGATAGTTCTGCTATTACAACTGCTACTGCAACTACTTAATCACAGAATGGCCGAGATTGAAAGGGACTTCTGGAAGTCATCTGGCCCAACTGCTCTGCTCAAGCAGGGACACCTAGAGCCAGTTGTTGAAGACCAGCTTTTGAATATCTCCAAGGAAAGAGCCTCCAAGAGCTCTCTCTACATCCTGTTCAAGTTTATAGTCATGCTCACAGAAGAAAAATGTTTCCTGATGTTCAGATGGAAAGTCTTGGATAATTTGTCTCCTTACTCTTTGTGCCACTCCTTCAGGTATATATATACCTGAAGACATTAATAAGATCTCCCCACAAGCTTCTCTTCACCTTGCCTCTCCTTTCCTCTGGACAGTTCCATCTCTCTCAGTCTTTCCTCATTGGAAAGATCCTCAAGAGTCTTCATCAGCTTCATGGCCCTTCCTTACACTCTCCAGTATGTCCATGTCTCTCTTGTACTGAGAAGCCCAGATTTGGATACAGTACTCCAGGTCTGACCTCACCAGTGCTCAGCAGACAGGAAGGATCACTTCCGTTGACCTGCTGGCAATACTTTTCCCTAATGCACAGCATGATACCACCAGCCTTCTCTGACACAGTGCTGACTGTGACTCATGTTCAGCTTGCTGTTCACCAGGATCCCTGGTCCATTTCTGCCAAGCTGATTTCCAGCTGGGTCCTCAGCATGTACTGGTGTCAGGGTTTGTTCCTTCCCAGATGTAGGACTTTGCCCTTCCTTTTGTTGAACTTCATAAAGTTCCTGTCAACACATTTCTCTAGCCTGTTGAGATCCCTTTGGATGGCAGCACAACCCTCTGGCTTATCTGTCACACCCCACAGTTTCCTGTCATTAGAAAACTTGCAGGGGGTACATGCTGTTCCAGTTTTGGACATACCTAGAAAAGGAAGAGCAGAGTTGGGGAGGAGAGGAGAGGTCTGGATCTAACCTGCACTTTTTAATTCTAACAATAAAGAGATTCAGCAAGTGCAGAATAGCAGCAAAGAGAGAAAATCCAGCTATCAGCAGAAACCCAGCTTAACTGTTAGTGGTAAAGCATCACTTAATCAAATAAGTTATTTCAAAAAATTAAGCAGACCAGAACAGAAGCTTAAAAGCTAACACTGAAGAAGCACCAATCAATGTTATCAGCAAACATTAAATTGCTTTCCAAAACAAAATCCACTTAAAAGTTCACTGCACAGGAAAGGGCTACTTCACCATAGCAGCAAGACAGATGTATCCATCAACAGAAATGCTGAACCCCAGGACAGGGAATTCAAGAGTAAGACATTTTATTTTTATAAAAGTCTTGTCAGTTTTTGTGCTAAAGACTGTATTCAAAGTCAAACCATTCAATACTAGCATGTTAAGCTGTGAAACAGTTTTGAAGAAAATAATGCAGTGTTAAGGAAAAGAACTTTCCTCAATAAGTATGATTTACGGAAGCATAAATAACAACTATTTTACTATAGAACTTCCCATTTTCTGTTTATTTGGTAACTATTTTAATTGTTTTATTACGATGATTATCCATTATTAGTCACTTAGAAAAACAGGAAAAGGTACAAAAGGGAGTACTTTAATCACCAGCCTGCTTATGTCTCTCCTAATGAATGTCTTTCTTATCTTTCTAATTTTTTTCTTAGGTTTGCCTCCACAAATTGTAATTTAATACAAAGATTGCTTAATGCACTATTTGATTTAATTAACTTTATATCAAATTATAAAACTGTAATTATTCTAATATTAATTACTACTAGTGATTATATTTTTCTCTTTTTGATTTTCTTTTATCTAGAACATCTCTAAAACTAGAAAAAGACTACAGCTACATTTTCTTTAAATATTTAAAATGAGAAAATTCAGGATAATTAATTATCAGGGTAAGAGAGAGACAAAAAATGTAATTTCCTTTTGATTGTTATCTCAATAAGTTTGAACAAGCAACAGCTAGTTCAACAGTGACAGAGGAAATTTTAGAGAGAAATAAAAAACTTTATCTATCTATAAGGATCGTATAAACCCTCCTTTTTTGTTTCATCCGAGTGGCTTCGTTTGCAGTTAAGGATCTCGATTCCTTCTTTAGGATATTTTTTTCACTTTCAAGCATTTTAAAGTCTTTAATTATGCTCCTTACAACATTAAATCTGCTATGAAAGAAACAGCAATAATAATGGGTTTATATCTTTGATGAGGGTCTCTTTGTTCATTGGTTTTGGTTGGTTGGTTGGTTGGTTGAAAATGTTTTCTGAGAGTCTGAGTAACTGACTATCTTGGAATTTCCCAACTAAGAAATCAATTTTCTTCTTACATCCTGTAATTTATTTTTATACTGAGCCATGTGGATCTGGTTTGAAATGGAAGTAGAAGTGAAATTAGGGCTTTGTTTAATTCACATGACTTTTGTGTAAGTAAAGCATTCATGACTTCATACGAAAGGGATATGACGTGAAGTTGCCAATACAACTTATCTTGTGAAAAAAGCATTCAACACTGTCCCACATGACATCCTAGTCTCCAAATTGAAAGTCATGGGATCGATAGATGAACCACTTGGTGGATAAGGAACTGGCTGGATGGCCTCACTCAAAGGGTTGTGGTCAACGGCTCACTGTCCAAGTGGTGGACAGTGAGGAGTGCTGTGCCACAAGGGTCGGTACTGGGACCCGTACTATTTAACATCTTTGTTGGAGACATGGACAGTGGGATAGAATGCATCCTCAGCAAGTTTGTTGATGACACCAAGCTTGGTGGTGCAGTCAACACACTGGAGGGAAGAGATGCCATCCAGAGGGACCTGGACAAGCTTGAGAGGTGGGCTAATGCAAATGGCATGAAGTTCAACTAAGAAAAGTGCAAAGTCCTGCACCTGGGACGTGGCAATCCCAGGCAGAAAGGCAGGTCGGGCAGAGAATGGCTGGCGAGCAGCCCTGAGTAAAAGGACTTGGGAGTGCTCATGGATGGGAAGCTCAACTGTGAGCCAGCAGTGTGTGCTGGCAGCCCAGAAAGCCAACTGTGTCCTGGGCTGCATCAAAAGAAGTGTGACCAGCAGGTCACAGGAGGTGATTTCACCCTTCTACTCTGTGCTTGTGGGACCCCACCTGGAGTACTGTGTCCAGCTCTGGAGTCCTCAACAGAGAAAGGACATAGAACTGTTAGAACGGGTCCAATGGAGGGCCACAAAGATGATTAGAGGGGGCTGTTCAGCCTGAAAAAGAGAAGACTCCAGGGAGACCTTCTAGCAGCCTTCCAGTATCTGAAGGGAGCCTATAGGAGAGGGACTCTTTGTCAGGAAGTGTAGTGATAGGACAAGAGGTAATGGTTTTAAACTGGAAGAGGATATTAGGAAAAAATTAGATAGGATATTCGGAATAAATTCTTTCCTGTGAGGGTGGTGAGGCACTGGAGCAGGTTGCCCAGAGAAGTTGTGGATACCCCATCCCTGGAGGTATTTTAGGCCAGGCTGGATGGGGCATTGAGCAACCTGGTGTAGTGGGAGGTGTCCCTGGCCATGGCAGGGTGGTTGGAACTTGATGATCTTCAAGGTCCCTTCCAACTCTAAGCATTCTATGAAAAGAGTTTATATTAATCATGTATGGCTTTAACTTAAAAATATTTTCTTTAATGATTATTCCATATAATCTCGG
Source organism: Pedionomus torquatus (assembly GCA_013398155.1). NCBI lineage: Eukaryota > Metazoa > Chordata > Aves > Charadriiformes > Pedionomidae > Pedionomus > Pedionomus torquatus. The sequence goes on along the minus strand of VZRU01015655.1, from coordinate 66,615 downwards.
AAAATATATTCAGAGTTATTTGTTAAAGCAAAAGAAAAGCTGTTTTAAAACAAAAGGAAAACAAAACAACCCCCCCCAACAACTTTCTACGTGTCACTAGCAATTCTCCATCAAATTGAGATGGTATTTTAAGCACAATCTTGAGGTTGTCATTTAATTTCCGAATGGTGCTGTCATCAAAAACACGAATGATCCATAAAATTACAAAATCTTGTTGTGTCCCAAGGTGGAAGTCAAAATATTAAAGACATTAACAAGAAGGGAAATTTTAAATAGGCTGGGTAAACTGGAAAATATATCTGAAATCAAGGAGGAAAAATTCGGGACAAAACAGTGTTGAAGCACATCATATGTTATAAATGAATTTTATATCAACTATTGTTTGTTATTCAGAGATGATTGCAGACCCCAAAAGTACCCAGCCAGATAAACTAAGAAGAAAATGAGAAAAGCTGACCTTGTAACAGAGAAATATACTACTGGCATTTAACCTAACCAATAAACTAGATTGAGGCAGTTTGAAGACATGTAGAAGGGAATGCAAAGCAAAGGTCAGCTCTGTCTGTGCCAAACGTAATAAAGACTGTGACTAGATGGAAGAAATTCATTCTACATAACCCTTAAAAGCCTGTAAAGAGTGACTGATGGGTGTAGCAGTAGAAAGAAAAATACAACAGGAAGAAGGCTCTGATTTAATAATATTGAGGAACAGCACAAAAATCTTAAAAACAAAATGAGAACCTGGATCTGATAAAATCCTCTTTAATTATAGTTTTGTTTATTTCTAGTGTCTGTAGAGAAAGTTTGTTGTATTTTACAGGAGATACACCACATGTATTTAAAGGCAGCACACCTCACATTAGTGGCTAATCCATTTGTTTTTCTTGTAAGCGTTAAAGTGCATTGAAAAAAATACTTCCCTTAAAGTCTTATTCTTTTTGGAGCCAGCCAGTGGACAGAAACTAGAAGTATTCCTTCAATCAGCCAACCTGATGTGGGAGTGCTTCCAGCCTTCAGCTGGCATGCAAAATCAAAAGTGAAAATCAAGCATGTGTGCATGCACACACGCAATGGAGATTATTTGGATAAGCAGTAAGGCAACTCTAACTCTCTAACTGAACCTTTTAAATAAGCATATTATGTCTTTTTTTTTTTTTTTTAAAGTAATTGAAAACTATTCAAAATCATTAAATAAAATGTATTTAGAGCTACAGAAAACCAGGGAAATTTCTAAATACTTCCATTTACTGTCTTTAGCTTTTTGTTAACGATATAATTACAGCAAAGTCAAATTATTTGAAAGAAGCATCTAGGCAAACTAAATTTCACTTTGAAGAAAACACAATCTGTATTTTTTATTTACCTAGAGGCTTTCCTGACTATTCATGATACTAAATGATCAAAACAGTCAGTCAACTCCAGTGATCACAGACTGTACATGGAAGCATGGATTTTTAGTGTTGCTTCTGCAAAAGCATTTAGTGTTAGAACATACCTAGACTACTTTCCCATCATATCTCTTTTGCACAGAAAAAAAATACAGCAGAAAGAAAACCTTAAACCCAAGTCTTCCTGACCTGGAACGAGGAAGAAGAATCTACCCCCGAAGTCAGCACCTTCTTATGACAAAATTCAGCCAAGGGCTTCATCAAGCAGAAGATCCTAATTGCTATAGAAACTGCAGCTCATCTCCCATAGATGAGCACAGTCCAACTTCTCTACAAGCTCATGATTTCGATGTTCTCCAAAGGTGCAGGATTTATGAATTCAATCTTAGACTGAATATGAAAGGGTTCCCAGTGTTCTCCCTTCCTGAATGACTGCTTTAACTGTTAAACTATTATGTAGAAATGGAAATGTACTTTTTACTAATTTTAGGTTGTAACAAGACATTTTTTCAGGGGCCTAGAACTGCTTTACCATATATGTGCCCATTTAATCTAAAACTGCACTTTTGTCTGTGTAGGGAAGAATATTGGCAACTGTTCTAACAGCTCTCGAGTTCACTAAGGTAATACCTTCTGAATTTACCAGTTCATGAATAGGTAGACCTGGTAACCACACCGAGGAATCTAGAAAACCAAATACTAAGAGAAGACATAGTAACAGTCTCACAGTATGTTTTAATATATAAGATGATGAGTAATTTATTCACTTTTTCTATCGGAAGAATACTAAGAAAAAAAGTCAGCTTAATTTACAGCAAAAACAATGCAAAAAGCAGTTGCTTAGAGACACTACAAAACTTAGCTAGCAATTAAGATAACTGCTGCTGGAGGGACAGCTCAGATATGCAGAACAACAGTTTGTAGTGTAGTCTAATAGCAGCAATAATATGTAACCTTGAAATCCCAATAGGAACAACAAAATCCCATTCTTCCAGACACAGTTCACATTTCTCTCCCTTGACTCAAGTATACTCTATCTTCTTCTGCTTCAGTTGTGGCAACAGTCTGTACCTAACAGCTCATATTCAGGCTAGAAAAATTCAATTTTGCCTGTTTGGTTATAAAGCCCCGAGTCAGACCTGCTGAATGGATTAATAATATTTAAGAAAATTGAATCACCTACCAGAGGCCTACTTACAAATGACAAAGAACTTACGTGTTTGACAACAAACAACATGTTGTTTTAGTTATTTATTTCTTCCGAATATCACAACTGTAGATACTCCTACCTCCAGGTGAAATAGTTGATTATATCTGTTCTTAATTCAATCTATGAGATAAAATGAAACACACACTAAGATTACTAGCTGCTTCCTGACAATTGCTTTCTATTACAGCAGATCCAGCCCAGCTGTGATGAACTTAAGGAGTCACAGGTGCAGCAATCATTAGTTGGCAGGAGGAGAGTATTTTGCTCTACTAATGCCCTGCAGCAGTAATCTTGGAGTCACTTCAAGCAAAAGTGTTGAAGCACTAGGAATAAAAATGAGAGTTAATAGAAAGATTTGTGAAATTCATAGGTATGGTGCAAATAATAGATGTTCAGGATACAGATAGTATTTAGGTTTTCCCATCTTGTGGATATCAACTGGGGTTTTTTTTTCTTTTTTTCTTTTCTTTTTTTTTTTTGGAAAGTGTAGTTCCCAGAAAGGAGGGGAAGGGAAATGCAATACAGTTTGGGAGATATGCTACTACAGCAGAATTTTGATAAATTAATGGTAATGTGTTTATCTTTATGGATTTTCTTTCATCTCTAGCTTTTTTTTTTTTTAATGCTTTTTAGAAGTTTTTTTTTGTTCAACAGGTATTTTATAGGAAGGCTTTCAGCAGACAAAGGTAATAATGTACTCTGGTTATTTTAAATGTATTTTAATGTTTTGATTTAAAGTATGTAGAATTTAGATTTGTGAACTTATTGTGTTAACTTTGGTTGTATGAATATATCCTTATATATATTTTAATTTTGAATTATAACTTTGAGTTATTTTAATTTTGAATCTTCAGTGCAACTTGTAGGAGGAGCAGCAGCAGCTGCGAATGACAGGTATTTTCTTCTTCCCTCTGTTTTAATTGTGAATCCCTACCTCAAGTATTAAACCTATTTAGCATAACTATTTTGTTAAAGTTTTGTGGAGGATGATTAGTGTCATGTTGTTTGTGGCAGCTGTATGATGAGGAGTAGTCCTCCATCAAACAAGTCTCACATAATAAAACTTCACTTGGAATGGGTGTCTAATGGTTCATATCTCTAGAAAGACTACCTGTGTGTAAACACTTCAGTTAAGAGCTACAGGCTGTTTTCCTTCTCTTTAGTAGAATAAGAGATAGCGTAAGGGAGGTTCAGAATGTGTGCATATATATAATTTTATATATATATATAGTATGTGTATGTATAGGTTTTTGCAACCCCTTATAAATGGGAAGTGCAATAGATGCAAGAGACAATGAAGTTTGACTCTAGAAATCTGAAATAGCTGGGACTCTAAAGTCTTTATTGTGTCTCTTAAAAACAAAGAGCATGTTTCCATGTCTACTGTTCTTTGTTATAAGAGTTTCCCAACTATAACACACAAATGATTTACAGATTTCAAATTAAATGAAGTTCAGAACTGCAGTTAGCTTTGTGATCTATAAATACTGCTGTACAGTTTTCTATGTGATACACTTATTTTCTTACGTAAAGGGTNTATATAGTATGTGTATGTATAGGTTTTTGCAACCCCTTATAAATGGGAAGTGCAATAGATGCAAGAGACAATGAAGTTTGACTCTAGAAATCTGAAGTAGCTGGGACTCTAAAGTCTTTATTGTGTCTCTTAAAACAAAGAGCATGTTTCCATGTCTACTGTTCTTTGTTATAAGAGTTTCCCAACTATAACACACAAATGATTTACAGATTTCAAATTAAATGAAGTTCAGAACTGCAGTTAGCTTTGTGATCTATAAATACTGCTGTACAGTTTTCTATGTGATACGCTTATTTTCTTACGTAAAGGGTGGAACATTCCAGGTTTGACTCCTTTGTTCCTGGTTTGTCTGAACTGATGAGGACTCTAGATGCCTGCTATATTGTTTGTCTTATCCTTTATTTCATCAAAAACATATTCCTTTGTGATTTTAAATACCAAGAAATGTCATCTCAAATAAACATTAGAGAAAAATTACATGTAACCCATTAAAAAAGGGATTTGTTTGCTTTGAAAATTAAATGCTATTAACAAAAATTTGTGTTCATGGAGTAATTATGAGTGAACCCTAAGAATGGATATCTGAATATACTGAATTTCTTCTGATAAAATTCCTATTTTTTCAATATTGCACATGATCTATATGAATGGATAAAATATGTAGTATTAGATGTCTAGCCCTGCCTCACGCAAAATAACAACAAAAATCTCTGCATAATAGATCTGCAAATTATTAGCCATTATAATGTTTAGAAATATGCAGAATGTCTTCCACGTTTTTCTGTTTGGTTTGGATTTTTGTGTTATCACTGCGAGTTGGGATCTGATATATTTGGTCAGAGCATTTCTAATGTACCTTAAGAACGTTGACTTCATTCAAGAGAAAAACAGACCCATGGGTTTTACATATGATTAGCCACTCTGTAAAAGCATGGTGAGAGGTGACTCACCATGGAGTTCTAAGACAACTTGTTGAAGTTTTCACTTACTAAAAAAAATTCCTTCAAGTCCAGCCTAGCTTCTGAGAGCAAGCCCCAGCTCATGCCAGGTGGAAGTTAATTGTAAAGTAGCCTTTGGAGAAGATGAGCTACCTGATGTTGAAACAAGAATTTCTTTTGCTTCCAGAAGATGAAGAGATTGTTCATTGCACAATGGATGTGTATGTGTTACAGCGGATTTCCATGGGAAGACATGGATCTTTGGCTATAGGTGAAGAGCTGCAAGCTTCTTGTTTTGTGTCAACCATCTGCAGATCTTCTGAAAACCAAGATGGAAAGTTTTGGAAGATGATGAAAAAATTAGTAAGGAAGTGTCAAATTGCAGCTGGCTATTGGCTCAATCATCTGGAAAGGAGATTAACAGTTCTATTTTAAATCTGTTTCTGTATTAGATTTGTCAAATAAAACATGGCTGCACTGTCAATGAAAGACTGATGAGTGGCACTTACAGGAAAATCTATGCCTTGTTAGAACCTGAAATGAAATCCCTTTATTCTTATGTTTTCTTTCATTTCAATAAGTCTGTTTCTTGGAGGAGGAAAATCCAAGAACCGAGGTATAAGGATGTGAAGATGTAATATCTGCCTTTGACCAGGTTTAATTGTGATCTGTAGGTGAAAGTCACAAAAAAAAAAGAGAGATAAAGTGCAATAAAATTATACAAGGACTCTTTTCCCCCCCGTTGAAGAAAAAAAAAAAAACAAAAAAACAAACAAACAAAAAACCAACCAACCAAACAAACAAAAAAAACCCAACAACCCAGAACAAAGCTGGGTACTTCTATTTAGTTGGGGAAAGAAAAGTTTCCCATCATGAAGTGTTGTTGTAGTAACAGTCAATTACTTACGGGGCTGGGGTATAATTTCATACAAACACTAGGGATTTTCAATTTTTACTGATGCAAACAAAATCTGAAGAGATTATGCAGACAGCATGATCAAACCTCAAAGTCATATATTTTATGAGAAATGCACGTGACCATCTGTGATAATCTTTAGTTTATATGTGTCAATTATATATGGAGAAGTAGTTTTATATGGAACTTATTTATAGAGAAATTATATGTATAAAATCTATTGATAATTCTGTATAAGGTTTATATTTTTATGAACTATATGTACATTGTTTCTGCACAATCTTGCTTCACACATAAATAATATGTAACTTATGTAATTACATAATGTAATGTAATTTATGTAATTTGATTTCCTTCCCTTTTCATTACTGGATGGGCAAAATAAAGAGTAAATTCTTGTTTCACTGTGTGAAAGAAAAAACACTTTTCTTCTCCTCCTTTGAGTAACTAGTAATGTTTTACCTGTTTTGCAACTCAGTCTTGCTATGATATTACATAGCACTGTCTTCTGCATTTGTTCATTTAACCACTTATGCACATAGACTCATCACTTTATTTTATTTTATCTTCTGAAATCTTTCATTATAATTAAAATGTGAAAAAAATAGCTCGTACATAGATATTAACTTTTTCAATACATGCATTTTTATTTTGTTTACATGATGTAATGCTTTTTGTATTTTCAGTATTTGCTTCCTATATTGAGAAAGAACATAGTGGTGAAGTCCAGTACCTTAATGATAGTTCTACCTAGAAAGTGAAAATATTTTAAAAAACAAACGAACAAAAAACCCCAACCCCCCCTCCCCCCAAACTCAACAACAACAAAACACAAAAGTGAACCAAACAACTGTACTTAAGCCTGATTTGTTTATTTGAGGTCCTCCAGCAGACACTGTCAAAGACTATAGATAAACATTATTTTCAGTAGGATATTCAAAACAAAGCCAGAGTTGGAGGAACCCACATGCTTTGAAAAAAAGACAGTGGAATAAAGATGAAAATGGAATCTGCCTTCTCAAGTTGAAATATCTACTTCAGGATAAAACTGGTAAATTATCAGATAAAGCTGGTTATAATGTTGATGTCATTATTAAGTCAGTATGTGCCTCAATGTGATTAGGTAAAAATACAGTAGCTCTCGAAGTTTCTAGAACTTAATAGTTACTGTGACAATAAATGAGCACTAATAAGCATTAATGATACAAATACAGGTATTTCCCAAGGGCTTGTTCTACTAAATGCTAAGTGATTTTTTTTAAATTTTATTTTTATTATTACTTTTTAACTGAAAATTAATGCAAAATCCATGCTGTTACTCAAACTTCTCATTGATAATCAACAGAATACATAATAAAGCATCAGGAGAAAGATACAGAAATTGAAAACACAGTTTAAAGACTGAAATGGAAGAAGAAATATCTAGCGAAAAAAGTTCTAGTAAAAATATATAGCGAGTCCCCTGGGAAATATTCAGTGTTTTGAAAGAGGCAGAAGCAAACAGAAATTCAAGCAGGGATTTTATTCCCTTCAGAAGTAAGGAGAACTACTAAAATTCAAAAAATTGAAGGTAGTTCTTCTGAATACTGAAGTAAGAGATAAAGATTAATGTGCAATAGTTACATGAGGATGAGGAAATAAAGCTTCAGAATGAAGTCAGAAAAAAATAGAAGAATACTAAACTAATTTCAACTACCATAGTGTTAAGTAGATGCCCTGTAGCAGGTGAAATTTCAATAGAAAATGAATGAAATTTGAGTGTAGGGGAACTGTTAATTCTTACTGAACTGCTAAAAAAAAAAAAAAAAAAAAAAGAAAAAAAACTACTTCAAACCTACTTATTACCATTTA
>VZRU01015655.1:0-55389 GCA_013398155.1 Pedionomus torquatus | reverse complement strand
TTATTTTCAGAGTTTAGTTAGTTAGAAGAGGCCCAGCTAAGAAAGTAAAATTGTAAAACAGAAATTTGGTTCATTTTACCTCAAACCAGCACAAAAAGAAAATAGGTGGAAAAATTTGCCAGAGAGGTAACTCTGTCTAGATACCCTGATTTAAATGAACTGGAAGAAGGTAAAGGAGGAAAATTGCTTTCCCTCAGCAATAAAACGTTAACAATCTACATGGAAAATAATCTTATGAAGCCTGAATTACTTTGTTCTAAAGTAATGAAACAACAAACCTTATGGAAACAGTCCTTGGTGAGCTCCCTGCCAAAACTATTTCTAGTCAATTTTCAAGCCTAGAAACACAGATACAATGCTCTTGGTATCACTGTAGTTATGAATGAAAAGGATAATGTGTAGCAGCTGTTTCTTTTTATCCTGACAAAATAGAATACTAGAGGTGCTGTAAATGTACATCTCATTAGTTTTGCATGCAAAAGAACATATTTTAGAGTTGTGTATGAATAGGTTGGTCTGATATCCTTTGAAAAAAAAAAAGTCTGTTTCACATAATCATGATTAAATATTTTGCAATACATACGCTATATATAAAGGCTGAAATTTTATTTTTAAATGTGTACTTAACTTATGGAATGCAAAATATATTATGACCTTGAAAAGAACTGAGTGCAGTTTCTTTCTGTAAAAATGGAAGAACTGAAAAGGGAAGTTCTCAAATATGATTAATTTATGCAAGGAAATATAAATTTATTTCTTGAACTGCTATAATAAGTAGAGTCAATCCAGAAAGAGTAGGAAGTGAACCAGCCAGGGCAGATATGGAGGTACTCTGTTTTGAGCAGTTGAAGAGAGATGCTGTTACATTGTGTCATAATCTAAAGTTTCAACTTTTCTGTGTTTAACTATTGCCGGGTGTTAACAGAGGAAAGTGAAAAGGAAATCAAATAAAAGGTATACATGGTGTTGTCTCAGTGTCGAGTAGTATCCTGCAGAATGTTACCTCTTAATGTCTCTCTTTTATAACACAAATACTTATATTTCAGTGTTTTCCTTCTCTTCACAGCTTTGTAATCTGCTTACCATTCACTACTGTCATTGGTACTTATCTATAAATACAGATGAGAAGAGTGTACTGAGATTGTCATAATAACTGTCCAAGATATGCAAAAATCTAAATTGAACAGCTGTCTTTGGTTAACAAGAAGCCCTCTTGATTTGGTTATCTGGGACGTGATGTGTGCCTATAGAATAGAATTCTGCTACTAGATCTACAGTGTCAGATGTGTTAGCAATGTGTTAGATATGTTTTTGTTAGAGACACATTGGATATGTTATTGTTTGTGATATGTTTGTGACCACAGTTCACATCACTTTATAGTGCAAAATTCATTTTTCGTGAATTGTGAAATAAAGGAAAAGTTGCTGAAAAGAATGTTTAAAGAGCAAACATGTAATGGACTAAATGGAAAGGACGAGGTAAAGCTGCAATGTAAGGGTCTATTTCCTGATGCAAAAGAAAATGGAAATGGGCACTAGATACCTGAAGCCAACGTGTACCTCACAGATAGGAAAACATAATTTTTGAATCCAGTCTTCATAACTAATATGTTTCAAGTCATTATAATTACAATATAAATCATTATAAACCATTATAAAAGTAATGGCATGTATGCTGCTTTGCTCACCTACGACCAGTTTTATCATTAACTAAATTGGATCCCCATCCATATTGGTACTATCTAGCTTTGTCTTAATGTGGAATTTGGTATTTTTCAATACTGGATTTAACTCTCCATTCTAAATAAGCTCTTAGTAACCCTAGAGGTGGTTTATTTTGTAGTTGTCATTAGTTCATTGATTGCAACTAGTACATCTCTGGAAAGGTTGACCAATACTGAATAAAATTAATATTTATTTTTTTTTCCCCAGTGGAATGCAGTATACACTCAGACTTTTTTTTCTTTTTCGTTGCTTTGAGTGTGGATTGTTTTCACAGCTACATCTTGTGCGTATTTGTGTGTACATCACTTTCTGCTGGAAGCATACTTTTAGTCCTCAGACTCAATGTTTATCCATTAACAGAGACTTCTCAAATGCTCTCAGTCTTAGTGAATATTGTATGTCAAGAAAGAATTCACAGTATCTGGGCTTTCATAGCAGTGTTCTATAATTACAAATATGCAATCGAAAAGAAGCTGCAGTTCTCCACTTGGATCAGAATGTAGATGTGAAACTTGGAAGTACGTAAAAGTATCATATTTTGACAACATTCCAAGATTTGCTAATATCCATTTAATCTTATGAAAAACACCATTTTTGATCAAATACAAAGATAGCACCATGACAACCTGCTTTTGATTCCTATTGATGGAATATGGCTTTTTTACAATTGAATTAGGTTTAAAAGTAATGTAATTCTATTCTCAAATACTAGCTAAGAGATCAGTCAGGTACTGGAAATATAGATATTAGGTAAAGTTCTTGAAAAGACAGTGGTTTGAAGAGAAGAAATTAATTCACCTGAGAGAGAAGATACATGATTCCTTTTTACACTATTGTTCCAATATGCTTCAATTTTTTATTCTGAAAACCTTGTCTTAAATAGATGGAATCCTACATTCTTTCACTTGTTAGCCTTTCTGCTATGCAGTGACAATTAAAGATGGTAGTGGTGCTGTTTTTGTAGTAAAAACATCTGTCTTCCAGCAGCTGATTCAAGATCACAAGGTAATTATACATTCTCCTTTTTCAAAACTATACAATTGCAAAAATTCTGTGATAATAAATGTCAGTAGGTTTGCTTGAACAAGGGATGATACTTCAACCATGGTGTCATGATTTAGGCATTACTTGTTTGAAATCCACCTCCACTGAGATCAGGATGATTTGGTGAAGTTATTCTCTTTAGGCTATTGTTACTAAGACAAGCATAAAGAATAGAGCAATGTCTAGAGCAATAAGAAAGTAAAATAGAGCTAATCACAGTAAAGATTAACTGAATAAAAACTTATAAAGGAACAATTTAGGAAATTTAACATCAACAGCTATCTTTTGAAAAAGTCTTTTAAGGTACAAATAACCAAAACGATGACTGTCAAGTGTTGACGAACAGCATAGTACACAAGAAAAATCAAGTTTTATTCCTACTGCTCAGATAACAAATAAAATGAAAGAAAGAAAGTTTTATAATGAAAGTCTGGGCTAAGGCTTTCAAAATTTTTGGGGAGAGAGATTTTGGGTTTGTTTTTTGTTTATTTGTTTGGTTTTGTTTGTTTTTTAAAATGTAAAAAAATAGCATGGCTTAGAATCTAATGTATACATGTATGGAGACTATTTCATTAAGAGAAAATTAACAATATTTTGTAGCAAATAATTTTAAGTTCTGTCTGTCACTGCTAAATATCTTCAGTAAAATAATTCAATGGAGCATAGTTTTATTTGACATAAACAGTGTTTGTGTTAGGCATAGCAGCTCCATAATAATTATCTTCAATGTTTTAATTTTTGCTCTCAGATCTTTCCTAGGAGGATAAATAAATGAAACAGTTAGAATGTCTTCATTATTAGGTCACACCGATTTGCAATAGAAGATTCAGTTGGTAGATGCTTCCATATTAATTTTAGTTGTCTGCAAATAATTCCTTGGAATCTCATAATTTATGTTACTGTTCTTGTGCAAGTCAGTATCAGCTACATCACTAAATAGCATTATTATATCAAATCTTTAGACCTTTACAAAAAGTAGTGTTATGACCCAAATAAAGAAAAAAAGAAATCTAACACATACTAGTAGCATTGTTGTAATAAGCTACTAACAAGTTGCTGAGAAATTATTGCATACGCATGCACTTTGTCTCTCCACTTTCAAATACTTTTGTTTTCCGTATTGAACTACCAATGACTTTAGAATAAGAATGTAGGAGTGATCAGTCACTAGACTGTAGCTTGTGTTCCCAGGAGTGCAAGATAGGAAAGCTTTAAAAGTACAGGAGTAAGGTAATACCATAATACCAGAAAATGTAGAGCTAGATTGAGCTTCAAAAAATTGCTGTAAAAAGCCTAATGAAGTTACCATAACTGATAGCATAGTGGAGCTGTCTTTAAAGCATATATAATGCTACCACAAAAATGTCTAGTTGCACAGTAGCCATTGCTTCAGAATCAGGTGTACAGTAGCCTGATATCCTACACTATACTGCCACACATCTAAATATTATTATCATTAAAAGGAATTATTTCTTTGCAGTTCATCTAAAGTTTCATTGGCTGTGTTTCATTAGTCTGGTTATCTGCCTTTGAGAAATAGCTGTTAATTTTGAATGGAGCTGTGGTGGCACCACTCTACTTTCCATTACAAAAATGTCCCCCTTATTCCCATTAATATGAGACAGATATTCCTTGCCCTCTAGAGGAGAGAGAGGAGATGTGATAGCCCCTAATATGTCTGATTATCTCCAGATTGATTAACTCAGTCTCGGGAGAACTGTGCCTTAATGTCCTTTATTCATTTCCTAAGTTCTAATGGGTTCTTGAAAGCTGAAAATAACAAATTTAGGAACAGAGTTTATATTTTCAGGCAGCCAAACCTGTGTTCTCTTTCTACGGAAGAATAATCCTAATTCAGAAACTCTTCAGCTGTTCTCTTTGTAAACCTCTGCTCCTAACTGGAAGAGATCAGAAAAGATATCACTCTTGTATATCTTTCTTTGATACTGGACAACCCCCAATATTAATACATGTTGGAAGATGGAGGAATTGAGAGCAGCCCCAGCAATGAGGACGTGGGAGTACTGATGGATGAAAAGCTGGACATGAGTGCATTGTGCGTTTACAGCCTAGAAAGCCAACCATGTCCGGGGCTGCATCAAAAGTGTGCCCAGTAGATTGATGGAGGTGATTCTGCCCTTGTATTCTACTCTGCTGAGATCCCAACTATAGCACTGCATCCACCTCTGGAACTTTCAGCACAGAAAAAATACAGACTTGTTGGAGTGAATCCAGAGGAGGACCACAAAAATGATCAGAGGATGGAACACCTCTCCTACGAGGACAGGCTGAGAGAGTTGTTCAGCCTAGAGATGAGAAGGCTAGGAGGAATTACTGCAGTGGGTTTTTTTACTGAAATGGAGCCTATAGGAAAGACAGGGACTGACTTTTCATCAGTGTCTGTTGCAACAGGAAAAGGAGTTGTAGTGGTGTGCTATCCATGTTTTTCCCCCTCTTTCCCCCAACTCCAGCTCCTGCTCACGCCATGGCCATCATGGCCATCACATCAGTTACAATAAGTTGCACCTGGACTTTGGTGGATGGCTGGCAACAGCCAAAACAGTCTGGAGTAGGGACCTAGACATTTTATTCCCATGAGAGTATGATTATAGGTCAATTCTCTTCCTGTATAATTAGTGGACAGCATGACAGAACTTTGAGATCTCCTGTATGGCAGCAGGCTGCACACCAGGATTTCCCCTACTGTGAAAATGCTTGCTTAAGTTTCTATTCCTTGAGGTTGAGAGATTCCTTGCCACAATAGATTCTCGGTAAGTGACTAATAGCATGCTAAAACTTTGAAATCTTAGCTAAGTGATATAAAGGACTGATTGTGCATATAGAATCCTTTAGACATAAACCACTGATCAAGTCTGGGACTAGGATTGGATCCAGCCGCACCTCAACACTTCTTTGAGAAGGAGTTTAGAAAGCAAGGAGGTGTTTCTTGTGACTCAACAGGAAGGTCTCCCTGACAGCTTGTCTGATTCTGTCCTCTATGCAATAAATGAAAAAGTGTACCTTGGCATCAAATCTTGTAAAATACTGTCACATACAGTACTATTTTCGTTAAATCTGTTTCACTTAATAAATATTTCACTACTTTCTTAAGAGTGAAGTCAATCGCTCCACCTGTGACAGCAGTAAACTAAAAGAGGGTAGATTTAGACTAGATTTAGATAGAAGGGAGAAGTTTTTTATGATGAGGGTGGTGAAACACTTGCCCAGAGAATTGTTGGGTGTCCCGTCCCTGGAAACATCCAAGGTAAGGTTGGACGGGGCTCTGAGCAACCTGATCTAGTTGAAGATGTCCCTGATCATTGCTGTGAGGCTAGACTAGATAATCTTTAAAGGTTCCTGTCTATTCCTGTCTATTAAACTATTCTATGATTCTATGCAGAAAGGATTGTGGACCCCTATTGGGTCTGCTCCAGGTAGTATGTTTGTTGCAATAGAGAAATAGGTATTGAAATTGAGATAAAAATATTATAAGATAATGTATTCCCAAATCAATGCACCACATTTAGGTTATATCATTTTGTACCAAAGCAAAATGATGACTCTGAGGTTTTGTCTATTAATGTGGTTTTCATGCAATTATTTCCTGCAGGACAATACAGAAGCAGCTTCTCAAGTCCCTTAGCATGCATCAGGAACATGTTAATGTAAAAGGACTAAAAATGGAAATTCTTATTTGAGCAGGAAGCTTCTACACAGGAAAGGCATGTTTTATAAAAGTAGTCAGATTTGATTTTCCAGTTTTGTTTAAATTAATATATATAAATACAAATGGCAGTGATAGCTATTGCTATAAGTCTGGAAGAGACGGTGTGGTGGATTGAGAGTGGCTGGATGCCAGGTGCCATTAAGGTGTTCTGTCACTCTGGCTCCTCAGTTGGACAGGGAAGAGAAAATATAAAGAAAGACTCATGGGTCAAGGTAAGGGCAGGGTGAGATCACTCACTAATTACTGTCAAAGGGAAAACAGACTCAACTTGGGAAAATTTAATTTCTTACCAAATCAAAGTAGAGTAATGTTAAATAAATAAATAAATAGAACACCTTCTCCACACCACTCCCTTCCTCTTGGTCTCAGCTTCAGTACTAGTTTCTCTGCCTCTTTCCTGCACCAAGTAGTGCAGGAGGACAGGGATGGAGGTTGCTATCAGTTCATTACACATTATCACTGCCTCTCCTTCTTCCTCAAGGGGAGAACTCCTCACATTCTTTCTCTGCTTTATTGGGAACTTCCCACAGTCGTAACTTCCTTCAGGCATCCACCTACTCTGGTGTGGGTTCCTCCACGGGCTGCAGATGGAGATCTGTTCCACTGCTAAACCCCATGGGCTGCAAGGGACAGCCTGCCTTGTGACGGTCTTCACCATGGGCTGCAGGGCATTCTCTGATGCCTGAAGCATCTCCTCCCTTTCATTCTTCACTGATTTTCTTGTCTGCAGAGTTGTTCTCTCATGTTCTCACTCCTCTCTAATGGCTTCTGTCATGCAGCAGGTTTTTTTCCTCTCTTCTTAAGAATACTAATCCAGAGATGCTACTGCTGTCACTAACTAGCTCAGCCTTGGCCAGCAGTAGATCCGTCTTGGAACCAGCTGGCATTGGCTCTATCGGACATAGGGGAAGTTACTGGCAGCTTCTTACAGAAGCCACCCCTGTAGGCCCCGGCTACCAAAACCTTACCATGCAAACCCAATACAGAAGGAAATTAGGAAGAAAAACCCACTGAATCTTAATTTAGATATTAGTTTCTTTAAACTTTCTGACAGGTGTAAAAAGATGTTACTGGAAATAAAAAATATACTTGACCTGTAAATTGGTTAATAAGATGAAAAAAGAAAACAACAACAAAAAAACCCCAACACTGTAATTTTTTTAGCACAAAATCTTTCTCCTCCTTTTTTTCCTCCACTGAGATGCAAAATTGGACACCAAGGGAAAGAAGAAAAACTGAAATATTGTAGATCTTTCACAGTACAATTCTGTGTTATATGAGGTTTTCTGCTGTGTGTAAATGATTAAAAGATACTAGTCTAGTGCCTAGCATGTTTTTACTTAGGTGAATTACACTAAACAGAGTAAAAATAATGCTACCAATAAGCTGTACAACTTTACCTTTACTTTGGAAAAAATGACATTCAAAGTCTTAGCTTGACAACTATGTAATCATGTACCCGAACCACATTAGTAATAATTGTAATGGTTCAGAAGAGAAATGGAAATCAAAACTATAAACTAAGAGAGTTTTTGCTTGACAAGCTAAAAATTCACCACCATGAAATGCTTAAATATAAATTTACTCAATGGACTGTTATGACTCCTGAAGACTTGCTATAGTCTAGTGGTTAAGTAATATGCATTTTCAAAAACTAGAGATCTTTTCTCCCTTCAGCTTAGAAGAGATTTATATGCATAACTACTATTAACAGTAATGGGAATTACAGACATAACTGTAGGCAGAATTACATGCTTTAATACACATATTAACATCTGGTTTAAACCATAAAGAAAGAAACTTTTTAAAATATTTTTTCTCTAAAAACTTCATACCAGTCCAGTCAAAAATTAATTTCCCTAAGCAGTGCCATTTGAGGTTTCTTTTTTCTGGCAGTCTTTAGCACTTTCCTTATTTTTGTTTATACATTTGGAAGTGAAACTTGTTGAAAGAACATTTTTGAACTTGTACTTTTCTACTTTTGTACAATTCTGTTTTCCACTGTTATAAATTAAAAAGAGGAATGTTAGATATATGTTTATTTTATTTTAAAGCTCAGATTGTACTACACTTTTATATTTTTTAATAAATAATTTCTTCCTCCCTGACTCAGAACCCATTGTCCTAAGACTTATGCTTGTACTACAGATAATAGAGAACAAATCATACCCGATTTAGAAAGATATCTAAGTAAAGGTTGTTAAATATAACATATAATTAGAAGTGAGCAAAGTAATAAGTTAAACACCTAAATACACAAAGTCTAAACAACAGCAGGAGACAGAGACAATAAGAAGAACAAGTCTCAGGCCACTGACTGATGAGCCACTGAAGGAATTCCTTTGTAACTGGTAAGAGACCAGATCATGAGACCAGGTCTGATGAACAGGAACAGAGTTCTTATGAGATATTTGAGAGAACTTGTGGGGTGTGTAAAACATAAAATAGGATGTTGTAAGGGTGATTGGTGTGTAAAAAAACTACTATGGAATGTTTAAGGGAAGCACAAAGTGTAAGAAAATGAAGGATCAAAGTTGAATGCGGAATAACAAATTTTCTTGGTCAGACTTTTCACCTAATACCAAGTTTGGATTCAGTTCATGGTTGGGAGTCCAATCAAAAACGTTCAGATATTTTTACTCTGGATGACTTTGAATCACTGAATTCTTTACACAAAAATGGGTTATCTACTTATTTTTTTAAACATCTATTTTGAGTATTCACAAAAACTTTAATGTGTTACTGGGTTTTGGCTAAGCAAGAAACATAGAAACTTTTATTCTTCATAGTTCATGGAATACTAGTAGTATCACTTATTTTATGTCCATACATTGAATAAAATCAGAAAGTGTGCAGTTTGCAGTCCATTGTTTCTAAACCAGAAAAAAAACAAAAAACAAATTGAATTCTACATAGATTGAAATATGTTGATTATATAGAATGGCAAGGACAAGATGAAAATTAAGCTATTCAAAGCATTTCATAATACTACAATATTTTCAGTCCTCTTTTTTGATTGCAGCACCATAGCTACTCAATTTAAGTAAAAAAAAGTCAACAATGACTAATACTCATTTGTTTCTATTGAATATCTGATTTATTTTTTTTCATATGTGTAAAAGGAGAAATAATTTGGCCTTGCAAAGAAAATAAATATTTAAGGGTTCCAAACTAAAGATAAACACCAAAATTACAAGTCTTCAGTACTGCTCAATGTCATTTATGTCTTAGCAACAACATCACGTCAAGAGTCAGAGAAATTATTATAAGTTTCAGTAGCTGGAAATAAATTACTTGTGCATCTCTTGAGAACTAAGTTGTCCCTACGCGTGTGCATAAATCAAATAGAAAAAAAGGAAATTATGCCTGTAATGCTCACATGCCCGTATTCTTAATTCACAATAACAAGTTTCATCAACGGCAATTTAAGTGTAGTGCAGTTAATGTTTCATAGAAGACCTTACAGCACTCAGGTTTACTAACTCTCCTAATTACAGTCTTTCAAGAGCTATCCACAGGGAAGTATTCAAAGAGACTGAAACTTAAATAATTCTTTCTTAGTGTGTATAGCTGTCCTGGGTTGAGATACACAGGACCAACTTTTCTTCTAATGCTGGGGAAAATTGCACTTTTAGAAGACTCTTATGTCTGAATTCATGAAAATATTTACTTTATAGCAGCCAGTCTCTGTGAGATTCAAGGTCTCAGTCTTTTCAAACCTTGCCAGGTGCAGGGATGAGGAGGATGAAGCCTGAGCATTTGACCCAAGCTGGCCAGCAGGACTATTTTATACCATGAAAGTCATATTCAATATAAAATAGAAAGTTTGCTGTGTATCTCTCTCTCCCTTGATCACAGCAGTCCAGACAACTCTTTGCCCTGGTGCCAGACCCCTGATGCTTTCCTTTCCTCCCAAAGCTGTTGCACTCGCAGTGTCCAACATTTGCTGTCCACTGCTGGGAGCGCACAGCTTCCTGCTGATAGATTTGGCTGGGTGTAATTCTTGGGTACCTTATATCAGTATCAGGATTAATACTGTTTCTTTAGGATTATTGTTAATTATTTAGTCTTATTCTATTAAATCTATTGACACTTCAGCCCTTGTATATCTTCTTGTTCCCAGATTCCCATTTTTTGGGTGGGGAAAGGTCATCAGGTGATAGAAAAATTTTCAGAATGATAGTAAATAGTTATGAGTTTTCTCAAGCCATAATGATTGTTTACTTTGTGAACACCTCCTTCTCATATTTATTTAGCTGCAAACTAGCCCTGGTTAATAATAGTAATTGTTTTTCTTGTTTCCACATCCCCAGAGATACCTCTTTTAAAAAAAATATTTAAAAAGAGAAACCACTTCTCTGGATTAGCTCTAAAAGAATTACCTATACCATTCTTATTTCTCTAGACTATGGTATATAAAACTTTTAAAGTTGAGGTTGCTTGGAATAACATGACTTGAACATTTTCCTTCTCATACCTCAAAACTGGTAACCAATAAGGCCAAAATATTAATGGAAAATAAACACTAAAGAAGATTGTGTGAGCAGAGAAACAATAATTAGCTAATTCACAGACAGATTTCACAAGTTCTGTGCTTTTAGGTTCCCATTCGATTATTATACAAAAGAAATAATATTGTAAAAATCCACCCATGACAGTAGAACCTGCTACCAAGAGTTATACTGGGTTCTTGTTAAATCTTTTAAGATTAGGAATTCTGTCTTTATTGAAGCAGCTCAGAAATTTTCGACACAATGTTAAAGCCATTTGTTGAAACCAGAATTATTTTTTTTCTCAAAAATATGTCACCAAATTCTGTGAAGATTCTCCATGAAACCTTCCTCTATGACCATCAAAGAGATTATTTCAGAGCCAACAACCCTGGGATGTCTGTAGAGCTACATATTTGAAAGTTCTGTGTCTAACAAGGCTTGGATTTGTATGACCAAGAGTCTAATGAGAAGCAGCAGATATGTGCACAAGAAGCTGCTGAAAAAAATTGGCATGGTTGGTTTTGATTTCACTGATACTATAGATTATTTGCTGAAAAAAGTGTTAATTAAATGAATATCACGGAGTGGCTGAAAGTCCATAAGACTGCTTTCATTTTGGAGAAGCCATTCCATACTTGCTTTTCTAAAATAAAATATACTCTACTTTTTTTTTTTTTAAGTTTGTTTTTATCTTATCCAGAATTAAAACTAAAGCTAAAAATTAAATAAAATTAAATAAAATTAAAACTGATCTTTTAAACAGCTTGACTTTTTATCCTGCTTTGATCACTTCATCTTGGAAAAGAAACAGTTAAAGTGACATGGTCACGGTGTTCCTTGCTGTACAAAGATCTGTTCTGCTTCTGGGATACTTTTTCAGACTTTCCATAAGAAATATGCTTAGGAAGGAAGAGCATGTGAGGAGCAAACGTGTAGCACATAGACCAAATTTAAAGCAGAGTGAAAGATACTAGTCCTTAAAGCATCCTGAGTAAGTTGTTATGGCCAGATTAAAGAATATGCTTTTATATTAACAGGAATCCATCTAGCCTGCTGAAAGTATCAATCTATCTGTATTGAGTCTGGCTATGATGGAGTTAGCCTCCATCATAGCAGCCTTTCTAGTTCTCTGTTCTGTATTGACCCTAGGAGGATGGTGTTAACACACCCAATGTTCTGGCTATTTCTGAGCAGTGCCTGCACAGTAGCAAGGCTGTCTCTCCAGTCCACCTCCTTCCTGCCCACCCACCCCTCACCCCCCAAATAGGGAGGGAGTAGGCAAGAGGTTGGGAGGGTACATACCTGAGACAGCTGACCTAAACTGATCAAAGAGATATTCCATATCATAGAATTATTTATGTTAGAAAAGACACAGAAGATCACAGAATCTACCTGTAAACCCGACTCTACCAAGTCCACCACTATCAAAAGAGAAGAGAAAGGAGGAGGAGGGATGGCATTCATTGTTAAGGTATTTGCCTTCCGAAGCAACTGCTACATGTACCAAGGACCTACTTTCCAGGAAGTGTGCGGACATCACCTGCTGATAAGAAACACAGAATAAATCTTTTTGCTTTTCTTTACTTCCAAACAGCATTTGCTTTTCTTCATTGAACTGCTTTTATCCCAACCCACAAGTTTTTAACCTTTTCTTCACAATAATGCTGAGGAAGGGGAACAATAGGGTGTCTCAATGAACACCTGGCAGCCAGCCATGGTCAACCCACCACACTATCTTTTTTCATTCCTGTGTGTCACGTGTTTCTCAAGGACCGGTCTCACTCCCCAGAATTTGTGTCCTGTCTATGTGATACACTAGGTGGGATCCTTCTGATTTTAACTACGGTTCTATTCCTTTACAATTAACTCATTTAAACAATTTTTCGCACTTATCAGGCAAGGGGTCTGACCCAGCTTACATGATTTAAGTTTCATGATTGTGCCTTTGGTAAACTTTTCCTTTCCTCTTCTCTACATCCTTTGTGTCCTGTCTGTTTTAATTCTCTCTTATTCAAGAGCTCCCATCTAGTAAGTTGAGTAAAATCACCATTATCAGAATTATGCCATGTATCCTTTCTCATTAGAAGTTGTAGAAAAGTAAGGAAAATATTCATGTCTAAATGGTCTAACAGAGGACACAGATTTGGATGAAGAAAAACAATGAAGAGAACATATTTTCCATGGGTTTGGTTTTTTTTCATTATTTCACAATTTTATTTTATCCATGCTGTGTCTTTGTAGCTCTCTTTAGAACTTCTTTTTTTTTTTTTTTTTTTCCTTTTTAAGCCTGAGAGACTGAAAAAAAAAAAGCCTGTATCTATTTTTTTTTGCTAACAAACAGCAGCCTGGAAATTTTCAGAAGAAGAACTTAGAAGAGAAGGTGTTATTATAGCTAATCAGAATAAAAAGTTTCACATATTTACAGTACAAATATTTTTTAAATAACCATTTAATAATAATTTTCATAGATCCAATACACTTTAGTGTTCCTTATTGTTATGTAAATCTGTGAATGGCTAGCAAAGACTGCCAAATTAGTCGACTACACTACCTTACTATAAGTAATTATTATCTGATTGTGCTGATCAAGTCCTATAATCAAACTGAAGGAAAGAGGAAAGAATAGCCATTCTTGGTTCATCCTTGTTACATGTTTTTGGTTAGACAGCATCTTTGTATTTTGATTGCTTGAAAAAAATAATGTGAATATAAAATACAATAATTTGATGAAAAATAGAGGAACAACTAAATGGTTATTAATCTGGATTGTTAATGAAAGCATATTTATTATTTCACTGTACGTGTGCAGGGTCATTTATATATATATATATATGTATATACACACATAAAAGTTACGTAACCACAGTTACAATATTAATTTCAGTGATACTAAAACACATTCTGAATGATTGGTTTCTCTAATGCACTATAACTTATAAATCAGATGCATGTTCTCTCTACGGTCCCATGTAAATAACCAAACTGCTAACAATTTAAATATTAATTAAAATATTTAAATAAGGCTTATGAAGATAAAGCTTTAGATAAAAGGTCAGGGAAAAATTTGGGTTTTGGCCGTGTTAGAACAATTGTAATTTTATGCAAGTCACAAAAGACTATCAGTGAAAATGCTTAATTATCAGGCATTTTAAATTTAACTAACTTATAGGGGGGGAGGTTCTTGTCACTCCAAGAGGAATTCAGAAAGCACTTTTAGATCCTAGCCTTTCGACGCTGTACACAGAATAAGACACTCAGACTTAATTTCACTTTCAAAGTTAAGAATTTATATCTATCAATCTCAATATTAAAAGTAAGTCACCTCAGGTTGCGAATTAGAATTAATCTGACATTTTAAATTAATATACTCAAAATCAGGCTGGTCATAGAAATGTATCAGGCAGTAAATCTGTTTCTTCTTTTGTCATTACATTTAGCTAATTAGCATATATTTCTGTTTAGCATACTGTATTTCATTTTGAGAACTCTGTAAATCTACCTTCAGTATGCCAGTTGACATTATTCTCCTGTGGTGAGCTTTGATGGGAATCATGAGGTATCTGAAAAAGTAAGTAGGAACTGAAATTCAAACAAATACAAAATTTGCAAAAGAGGGGGTAAAACTCACCAGTGTACAAAAAAAAACACCAAAAGTTAGATAAAATACATAAAGCAAAAGGATATCACATGTTAAGATACGCTACTTTATTGTTAATTATTGAGAAAAATGAAGGTGGAGAAGGCTGGAACTATTTAAAGTCTTTGCAAGCAGACAGAACAGACAGGGTTCATGAGGAGCTGAAATATGATTCAACTGTAATATCTTTGTAGTACTATGAGTTAGGAAATAAAAGATGATTATTTCTTTATAGGTAACTGAGGAATGAGTGGAATTCCCCAATCTGTCTTATTGCCTTTATATGTCTGTGTATGAAAAACTGAAACAACTTGCAGTTAATTAGCCTAGATTCATAAAAAATAAAAATTCAGTGAGAAGAATCCAGCTCTTCCTCACAGTTTCTGACACTCTTTAACAAAAAACAAAATGAGAGAGAAATTATAAATCGTTGAGACTAAATCAAGGATCGAAGTGATATGTATCAAAATTTTACATTATGGAAATCATCACATTTTTTTAATCCTATTTGTTACAATTTCTCTGGCAAAGTTCTGAGAAATGTCAATCTCTGTTGTATTGGAAAGGCAGGCTATTCTCTCGTTTTATATAAGGAAAGAATATGAAATAAAGCATAATACTGAAAGGAAGTTAATGAAGCAGTTTCAATGAGTCAGACTCAACTGAATTTGACAAGAATTGTTTCTCTGAAGTTCACATTATTTTTGTTGGTATTCATTTCCTTTTACTGAGGCCCTCTTTGGCTTCTTGTTCATAAGCTGCAGATTTATGTTTCCACCTGGAAGTGTTGTTAGACAACACCCATATTTGTAAAATTACCTTATGTTGTGAAAATCCTTGAAAACTCTATAAAGGTCAGGGAAATACTATTCTTCAGTAGTACAGGAATAATGAAATGAGTACAGGCTAAACAATTGTCATAATTTCTCTAGGTTTTAAAGTCCACCTGTTTAATCTTGATCAGACTACTTTGCAGGTAGAGAACTGAGAAAATCTTGGTCTCAGTCTCATCTCTGTGCTTGGCAAGATCATGGAGCAGATCCTGCTAGAATCCTGTCAATGGATGCCTTCTTACTCCAGCTTGAGGAGGCTTTACAGTCACAGGCTCTCATCCTGCTGGGGGATTTAACCACCCTGACATCTGTCGAAAAAGCAACATGGCTGGCTGTGGGCACTCCAGAAAGCTCCTAGATGACAACTTCTGTAACTCTGTAAGACCTTTGACATAGTCCTCCACAACATCCTGCTTGACAAATTGGAGGGATACGGATTTGATGGGTGGACTGTTCACTGGATAAGGAAATGGCTTGATGGTTGCATCCAGAGGGTGGTGCTCAATGGCTTGAAGTCCACCTGGAGAGCAGTCACAAGTGGTGTCCCTCAAGGGTCTGTGCTGAAACAGGTACTGTTTAACATTTTTATCAATGACATAGACAGAGGAATCAAGAGCACCATTAGTTAATTTTCAGATGACAGCAAGTTATGTGGTGTTATCAATACACCAGAGGGATGGGATGTCATCCAGAGGGACCTGGACAGTCTGGAGAAGTGGGTCCAGATGAATCTTATGAGGTTCAACAAGAGCAAGTGCGGTGTTCTGCACCTGGGCCGGAACAATCTTCTCTATCAATACAAACTAGGGGACGAAGTATTAGAAAGTAGCACTGAGGAAAGGGACTTGGGGGTGCTGATTGGACAAGAGGATGGACATGAGTAGGCCGTGAGCAGNGTGATTCTGCTCTGGTGAGAGCCCACCTGGAGTACTGTGTGCAGGTCTGGAGCCCTCAATATAGGAAGGACACGGACGTGATAGAGCAGGTCCAGAGAAGGGCCATGAAAATGATCAGGGGGCTGGAGCATTTCTGCTATGAGGATAGGCTGAGGGAGCTGGGGCTGTTCAGCCTGGAGAAGAGGAGGCTCCGGGGAGACCTAATAGCAGCCTTTTAGTATCTAAAGGGACCCTACAAGAAAGCTGGGGAGATTCTGTTTACAAAGGTCTGCAGTGAAAGCATGAGGGCCAATAGCTTTAAGTTAGAGAAGAGCAGATTTAAATTGGATATTAGAAACAAATTCTTTACTATGAGAGTGGTGGAGCACTGGAACAGGTTGCCCAGGGAGGTGGTTGATGCTCCTTCCCTGGAGATATTCAAGGTGAGGATCAATGAAGCCCTGGGCAACCTGGTCTAGTTGGGGGTGTCCCTGCGACTGCAGGGAGGTCAGACTAGATGACCTTTTGGAGGTCCCTTCCTACCTGGATAATTCTATGATTCTAACTCGATGATCTTTAAGGCTCCTTCCACCTCTAACTTAGGATTCTATGTAAAAGGAGTTCTCCAGAACCCATACTCAGTTTTGATACCACTGAATTTTAAAGGTTTCCTGGAAAAACTTATGTATTGTTTCATATCCTCCAATATGCTGTTTAGTATAAGTTTATACTTCCCTAATTTTTTAACTGACAATGTTAAATGATAGTTCAGTGTCTTCCTTATATGCATTTCATTTACTGTTAGCTGATCACTGTCAGTTTTATAGTTCAGAGCTCAATAAGGCATATGTTGCTGGTTCACCAGAGCATTATGCCAACTGCATGCACTTAGCTGATGTTTTAGCTGTTGATTTGGCTTAATAGTTACAACTGCCTGTGTGTTAACTGAAGAATATATATGTAAGTTATACCAGGATTTAATGCACTTCATGCATCAAAAAAGATATAAAGATATAAAGGTAGGAAAAAAATAATCATCATCTTATCTTTCTAATTCTCACTGGAAAATATTTCAAATTATAATAAAAAGCATTCTGAAGCAAACTGCAAGATATAATCTATTTTATCTGTCTCGAAGTAGCATCAGTTATTCTGAATCACTGCGATAATGGAAAGGAAACAACTTACTAGCTACTGCAATGTCATTCTATCTGCATAGCTTTGTTGTAATAACTGTCAGAAAATAAAATCCTCAATTTAGGTGCTCTCAGCATTCTTGTACTGTTTTAAAAGTTGACATTACTGTGTATCCACATTAATTGCCAAAAGGATGCCATTTTGTTGTCTCCAACAGTTTGTCTGATACATCCTACCAGTCTATATGCTGGGTTCTAAGCATGTTTTAATTATTTATCACCTCAGCAGAAAGAACTCTCCTGCTGTCTGTATCTACCAGCAAGAACAAACACCAGTCTCAGAATCCTTTGCTACTGCACCTCTTCCCTTCTAAGAGAGACACTAAATTTTCCGCTTTGTGAATCAATTGATGCCATGCTTCAGCTTTATCTTCCACTGAAAAGCCAATTCCCTGATTTTCTTGGTCTGCAACAGAGAGGCTACATTTTTTGCTTGTTGTAGATGCATATGGAAGAGAAATTACCACTCCTTTCAAATCTCAAAAGTTTTATTTGATGAAACTTCTGTAACTAAAGTAAAACATGTTAACTGAAAATGGAAAACATATTTTTGTTAAAAAAACACAAACATTTTTCCAATTTTTTATTTATTTATAACATCCTTTGAAATTTCACCATAGAAAATAACCATAATTTTTCAAGTTCCATTTCAATTTGTTTGAATATGTTAATTTGGCCTCTAAATATCCAGCTTTTTCATAATATAGAAATATCGACCATTATTTATAAGTGAAATCTTTGCAGCTCTCTGTGAGGGACAGTTTAAAAGAAAAGGTAAAAATCTGATGTTACCTGAAAATAAAATAGTACGTGAAATCATATGCTACTATGTCTTAAGTGGGGTATAAGATAGCGAGAAGTGAGAAGTCCCAAAATCCACTGATCAGCTTCATTATAGCTTCTCCATTTTCATGATAATGATCTTGTTCCTGTTTGAAACAGAAACAATTAACAACTTTATTCCCATTAACAGCCTTGTTCCTGTTTGAAATCCTATTTTTTTAATATGGTTAATCAAAATTATATGCGATATTTGAGTATCTTTTGTAATGTCCTTCATGTTTTCTCTCATCTATTGAAAAGTCTGATTGATGCACCACAAACTGTATGTATATTTTTATGACCACATTAAATTGATGATTTATAGGTATTTCATAAAAGACTCTAAACTCATAATCTTTTGAAGACAGATGTGAAAAAACCTACTCTGTGTCATTGTGCCCTACTAGATATAAGGTAGCTCTGAAGAACAGCAAGAATAGCAGAAGTATTTCTGTCTAGTGAGGTGTGCTTCCTGAGCTAATAATCCTTGCTGTGAAGAGAAGCACATTATTCCATTCAGTCTCAGCTGAGAGAAAAGTGGTTGCTGATTATAAATGACACATATTGGGAATTACTAGGTGCCTGCACTAAGATGTCATTGAAGTGAGTGCAAATTTTCCTCATTCCCCCATACAAATGAACAAACATTATAACAATGCATAATCTTGTCTTTTGTATTTTTAAATACTTCCTTGTCCTCCTCAATAAACAGGAACAAAAATTGTACTGATTAATCCATCGCCATGTGATCTTTGTCTTTCCAGGACTGTGTTAGACCCCATTTCTATAACATGTTTCTACAAAGTCAAACTATTCTTTCTCTGTAATATTCTTATTTGCCTTTGTATTTTAAATTGCGTCAATCTTGTGTCATCAGAAAAATTGTTTAGTATATACCTGCTTTTATTTTCCAGGTTAATTAACAAATATTAATAAAGACTGTAAAAATTATATGAAACCTATCTTTGATAAATTTCACTGTTGATACTTCTCTATATTTGTTCACCTTACAGCAAAAAATTATCACTCTTCTTCTAACTATTATTTTCCTATCTACAGTTGTGATATTCATCCCTATCATTTCTATTGTACATAATTTGTAGTGCAGGTATGTATCACGTGCTTAAGTTCAAATAGATTAGA
Organism: Pedionomus torquatus; assembly: GCA_013398155.1. Classification (NCBI taxonomy): domain Eukaryota; kingdom Metazoa; phylum Chordata; class Aves; order Charadriiformes; family Pedionomidae; genus Pedionomus; species Pedionomus torquatus. Next base: position 35,894 of record VZRU01015655.1, on the reverse strand, counting down.
TACAATGAATTTTGTTTAACCAAGTGAAAAAACAGAAACAACCCCCTCCTCCCCCCAAAAAACCCTCTAATCCACCAGTTTGCTATCAAAGAAAGATACTAGGATAACCATGATAGGTCAGTCTTCATTATACATGTTATTTATTAAAACATATAATTTATACAAATTTGCCTTTAAAAGTAAAGAACTGTAGCTGCATCCTTACATCTGCTATGTCTGCCTTTTTTATGAATCAAGTCTCAGATCTGTAGAACATTTTGTTTTCTATGACCAATTTTATAATAGTCTCTTTGTTTGCTAAAAACAAATTACATACATTATTTGGAGAATTCCCTTATCCCTAGGATAATCTGCTTTTCAAAATAATTAATACTATTTCTTACTTAATCTGTATTTATAACAACTACATTTTTAGTATGTTTCCAAACATAAAAAAAAAATAATCTATCAATAACTAAATCTTATCCCATTTTTTTTGTCCTAGTTTTTGACTTAACAAAGTAGTTCTATAAATAACCCTGTAAATATTCTCCTATATTTNCTCCATTCTAATTGTAGAGGTTTAGAAAAGCTAGATTACTGCTTTTCATTTTATTGTTAAGACTCATATTCTGTTCAAGTCATTTGAGTTTTTGTGAATGTCCTTCCATAACAAAATATATTTGGGGAGTTTCTTTGGTGTGTATATACATACTGCATTAAAAAAAAAAAAAAAAAAAAAAGAAAAAAAAGGCAACAAAAACCCCCCAAAAACAAAAAAAAAAAAAAAAAAAAAAACAAAAAAAATTNGGAAGGCTGTTAGAGCTCTCACACCACAACCAGCACTGTGGGGTTGTCTGTGTTTTTTTTTTTTTTTTTTTTTTTTTTTTTTTTTTTTTTTTTTTTAATGAAAGGAATATGTTTAGATTTTGCAACACCAGAAGTTTTGCTTCTGAGGGCTTACAAAAGCTGATTCCCTGTTACAGAGACTGTTCTATTATATAATTCTAAGAATAGGAATTGCTAGACACTGAAAGTCACAGAACAGTTTAGAAACCATGGCAGCAGAATTCCATACTCACAGACACAGAGCACTAACTATAAATACTCCTGAAGTTGTACTAAACATGTCTAGCAAATCTATCTAGATTTAACTTTGGGCAGTTGAAAGTCACTGTAATTTGAAATTAAAAGTAAATAAAAAGAAAAGCTACAGGCACTGAAGTTGTCTTGATGAGAAGACAGTAAGAAAATTGACCTATAGTCATATTCTCATGGGAACAAAGTATCTAGGTCCCCACTCCAGATGGTGTTTTGGCTGTGTTACCAGTCGTCCCCCAGAGTCCAGGTGCGGTTTATCGCATCCAATGTTGTGATGACCATGAAGGTCATCAAAGGCATAGAATATTGATGCTAGTATGTATGTTATACTTTGAAAACTTCTGTTTTGTCATATATTTTGATAACCTGTTATTTGAAGAAAAATGTAAAAACAATGACTTACTAAAAGAATGTATTTAACTAATTCAATAAAATAGTTGAACACTTCACATTAAGAACTTTATAAAAAAAAATATTTAGGTCCATGTAAGAAAAAATAAATTCCAGTATGATATTAATTAGGAAATTGGTCTAAATTTCATCTGACTTTAGATGTGGAATAATATAAATATTTCTATATCCGAACATACATACATCTCTATATGCATATATACTTGTATAACTCTGAGACATTCACTATGTTCTTCTAATATATGAACAGAAACAGACTTCTGCAGAGGTCATTTTATCCTGAGACAGCTATGTAAATCAGCTTCTTGGAGCTTATCCATATGGAGAATAGAGTTCAAAATCCAAGTTCTGTAAGTAAGGACTGATGGAGAAAATTATGATAAAACTTAGTTCACAAGAACAAAGAATTTGTCCACTCGGTATGTTATGAGAGGGAAGGATGGTATATCTCTTTAGAAAAAGTAGCTACTGTTCATGGAAAATGCTTTTAGTTATGTAGCAATCAAAACACAAACATTTTTTAATCTGATAAAACTGCGAATAAATAAATTCAGTTCTTTCATTTGATATTCTTTTTCAGAACTTCTCCTTAACATTCAAAACCTCCACCTTTTAGTCTTTTTAGTCCATGATCTCATTATGGATTGCTGACTGGCTTATTTGAAACAATGTTTTATAACTTCCACTTTCTTTATAAAATTATTCCAGTGATGGTAAAGCTAATTTTCTTATGGAAGCATGGCTTTGTAAAACTTTTCCACATCTGCTTACTCCTCCAAGCAAAATGCAACATTGAAAGTAATTAATAAAATTTAATAGATCTCTTCCTCTGCCAGGTTCCTAACATCCAGAATCTATGCTTAATTCTTAATTTGGTGATGTTCCTATTTTCATGTCTTGCATATTATTGACCTACGTGTCACTGCCCTGTAGCTTGTTTTGTCAGATGCAAACAAAATTGCTAAACTGTGTTAAATATACAGAATAACTCTCTCGTCTTTTCTTGTGAGTTTTCTTCTAATTATAAATTCATGTATTGAGTGCAAAGAAGTGAGAATGGTCAATAGATTAAAATCCTGTTCTTCCTTAAGTACATAGTCTTAAGGAGACTACGTCAAGAGGGGTTAAACAAAAGAAATTCCTAAGTTGGTGATTGCTGGGGTTTTAACCTTCTCCTTGTAAGTCAACTTTCATTGTATAACAGTTATGCCAAGCAAAAATCAATAGCACAAGCACAATGAACAAAATCCCAGGAGATCTATGATTTGTGACTATGTGTTTGACATGGCACTTGTAAATGTGAATAGTATGTAAAATATTGTTATAAAAGCATTACACCTCAGCTTTCTCACATTTTACACTACAATAAGTATTTCCAATGCGAAAGAGGCAAAGTATATGTCCTGTACTGTGAGCATTCCAGGGTTTCTTTTGTGTGCCATTAAAACTTCATACTTTTCCTCTTCCTTCTAATTCCCACTCTTGTACAAAACACAGGATCTTCAGAGGAACATCCACACAATCCATAGAAAACTGGTATGTAGACTGGTACGTAATATTTTTTAGCAACCTCTCTTTTACATATAATGAACAGATTAGGCTGTGCCAAGTAGGAATGACCGGTACTGGTATCATTTTTATGCCCAGGGTGCTAAGGGAGTTACATAGTAATTTTTTATTTCTTTATTTGATTATGTATTAATTTAAGCATAAAAACATCATAGGGGTATTAATTATCCATAAATTAACTTTTGTATGCCCTCTAACTTTAGAATTAAGTTTACATTAAAACAAAACAAACAAAAAAAAATCTCTGGTGATTATGGTGACAAATAGGCAATTAAAATATTCAATATTTAAATAAGTATCTCTTCTAAAGAAGTCTCAGATATCTCTGGAATTCGATTCTTTGGATCTAACCAACAGGTCTATATGGGAGTTGTTGATTCTTTTAGTCTCTGTCGCCAGCCACATTGTAGTGAATTGAAAATAATCCCTAACAAGTGGTTTAAACTAATATCTAGATTGTGATCAGTCACTGAGATTTGAAAAGACAGAAACAGTCAAACCAGTAGGTACCACTACCCCAAAAACATTTCACCTCAGTGAACATTCTTACTAAGTAGCTTTGCAGGTTTGAGATAATTTGCTGACTTAAAATATCACATGGACTCTTTAGGCAGTAACCTTACAGTTGCTTTAACTTTTTCACTCTCCAATGTAATCAGTAGAATTAGACAAAAGAAATGAATAATTCAAACATATGTAAATGTAAAGTTTGACTTGTTCTATTCCTGTTGTAAACTGAGGGAAAAATTAATGGACTCTTTTCACGTATTTCTGGAAACCTATTTTCCCTTACCTATGGAGACCTACAACAAGACTATATCTACATGGAGAGAAATAAGTTTCTTTTAGGTGAAAATATAGACATTGGAATAAGGAGAGAGAAAGAAACACCTCTAGAATTTGTCTTAACTACAGGTCTCCTTACTAAAGCTATCTAAAGTTTGGTGAGAAACCCACCACAAATGAAAATGTAGTTATCTTTCTTAAACAATCAATGTTTGCATGAAAATAATTGGATCTTTGATATGGAGCTCTGGCAATAAATAATGTTGAACCAAAAAACAGAACTAATTTTCTAAATAGAAAAAAGCTATGTATCCTGATTTCCGTGTAAAATAGAAATCCATTATAACTCTGTGCTATGTTATGTGTTATGTTTCCTGTTGTTATGTTCCCTTAAAAACCTTTAGTGACAGCAGACTATCAATGAGTTTAATAGTCACAAGTTTCATAGTAACAGTTCCTAACTAAAAAGCATTTATACTGTTCAAGGAATATCCAAATACTTAGCAATGGCTAACTTGAATGACCCAAATTGAAACAACATAATGAGCATTCTTTAACATGCTTATATTAATGAAATGTAATTTTTAAGATGATTTTTCTGGATACTGAAAGATGAAAATACTGAATTTTCTTCTGTTTTTGCTTGCAATAAACAGAAGTGTTAATAAGGGCTGTATACACATTAGTGTAAAATAGAGCTGACTGAGAATACTGCGAATTCAGTAGAGTTTACTGGCAGTTCATAATGAAATCTAGCGGTGTAACCTGAATGTTGAAGTCAATATAAATTTATTCATATTAGCTAATTTAAAATGTCAAGAACATGGTAGTATGCTATTCTACTTTTTCCATGTATGGGAAAATATTTTCTGTAAGTTTCTATTCATTCTTGGCTGTTTCAGTATGAATTTGAATTATTCAAGTAATTTAAGCAGAAAAACTAGAAATGAAAAAAAAACAGTAAATCTTTTTTTAGTTACAAAAATCTGTTAAACTCCAAAATAGTTTTATATGACTAAGAATAGACAGTCTACATCACATACAGTTTACCTATATAAAGTCGACCCACAATATATAAAGTACAAGAAAAAGGTGTTATTTTAATGAGAAACCACAAGAAAGACTGAACAGAGGACTTTTTAACTGTGTTGCAGAAGAATTAGAATTAGAATAATTTAATTTAAACAAGTAAATATTTTAACTCTTTTGTATTATTAAATTATTTATGTTAATAACACAGCAAATACTTATGGTAAAAGAGTGGTTCCCAATTACACCAGAATAATATAAAATAAATCTGTAGACTGAACTTGTTTAGGTTCAAACTATTTCTGTTTATATGAGATTGGAAGTTGTAGATTTCTTGATTCAGCTATGAAGTGGAATATTCAGGCTTTATAATTTTTTTTTTTCTTTATAACAATTATAGATTTTTGATCAAAAGTGGTTGTGGTTTGGTTTCGGTTTGATTTGTTTGGTTTTAGTTTTTTTTTTTTTTTTTGCTTTTAAAGATAGTAGTAATATTTCTTTCTAGATTTTGCATTTTTAAATAGCACATGACCATAGGTAATTAGGTATTTTTGGATTAAGCAACATAGCTATGCATTTTCTAATTCTTTATGTTCTGCCTTTTTTAAGCTTTAGCTTAAAATTGACCAGTCTCATGAAAACTGAGCTCTAATCTCTATGAAGGTAATTTTTTACTGATTTTTAAAGATGCCAAGAAACAGAAACTTTAAGTAGTTTCATGAACATTTGAGCTAAACAGCAGACTAGGTCACTGAGGGTATTTTATGTGTTTATTTTTCATATATATATCTAATTTTCTCACAGCAAATACTTTTAAGAATGACAACAAATGTGTATATGAAGTCCGCTGAGATGCATTTATGAATTTTCTCAATGTTTTTTTTTACTACACATTGTAGTATAAAATCTAATGTATTGCTAAATTAGATACAAATAAATGAGGACAAAAAAACCTGCAGAAATTAAATCAGACACAGGAAACCTGTCAGATTAGGCTTTGAAAGTTATAGATTGGAAAGTTCTTCAATAACATGAATAATGATGATTGAACTGTAAAAATGTATGAGCTGATTTCTCTGTCAAGGAATTCTTGGTTCCTCCCCCCTTGGTTAAATAGCTTTGTTTTTTCTCTCTCTTTTTTTTTTTTTTATTTTTTTATTTTTTGGGGGGGGCTGTCGTTGTCTAAAAATCATATAGAGATGAAAGGTTCCTGTATTTTTAAAGAGGACTTGTTTTTCAGAGTTGGCAGTGTTGGTACATTTGTGCACTAAAGAATGACCTTAACTGATGATTCTTCCTACTGACTTTCAACCACTGCAAAGGGATATAAAAATTCCTTGTTTCTTTGCCTGAACAAATTTAATTAAACACTCAGATTCACTCAGACAATCTCAGCTGAGAATCTCCATGTAAGACAAAGTTACTGACATTCTGTCTTTATTAAGCGTTGCACATTGTAATTGAGACTTAACCATAGTCATACTGTATACCTGGATTTTCAAAAAGCATTTGATACTGCCCCCCATGGAATTGTTGGGAAAAAAAAGGGCTTTACATGGCCTCGATGAGCATACAATCTGCTGGATCAAGCACTGGCTGACTGGAAGGTCCCAAAGAGTGGTGCTCAATGGATTTAAGTCCAGCTGGTGGATGGTCACAACTGGTATTCCTCAGGGCCCAGTGTTAGGACCAATTCTGTTTAACATCTTTATTGATGGTCTTGATAAGGACATAGGATATATCATCAGCAAGTTCACAGATGACACCAAGTTAAGCAGGAGTGTTGATTCACATGAGGATAAGGAAGCTCCACAGAAAGACTTAAGACAGATTGGATCATCAAGCCAACATTAATGGAATGAGTTTCAACAAGGGCAAGTGCCAGGTCCTGCACTTGGGCCACAATAAACCCATGCAGTGCTACAAGCTTGGGGAAGTGTGGCTGGAAAGCTGCCTGGCAGAAAGAGACCTATGGGTTCTAATTGAGAAGTGGCTGAATATGAGCTACCAGTGTGCCCAGGTGGCCAAGAAAGCCAATGACATCCTGGCTTGTATTAGAAGTAGTATGACCAGCAGTGGGGAGGTGATTGTCCCCCTGTACTCAGCATTGGTGAGGCCACACCTCGAGTATTGTGTCCAGTTCTGGGCACCTCAATACAAGAGAGATATTGAGGTAATGGAGTGAGCGTAGAGGAGGGCAATGAAGCTGGTGAAGGGCCTGGAAAACAATTCATATGAAGAGTGGTTGAAGGAGCTGGGATTGTTTAGTTTGAGAAAGAGGAGGCTGAGGTGAGACCTCATCACTCTACCAACCTAGATGATTCTATGATATTCTAAGTGCTTCAGAGGGAAGTCCATCTGCTGTGCCATGAACACCTTGCTTGTATTTGAATTTCAGATAAATGTCTATTAAGTTTCTATACTGGGAGTCAAAGAATGCCCAAAATAATGATAATATTAGTTTATTTCTTCTCAAATACATTTTTCTAGTATTTTTTTAAAAGATCTCATTACAGCAGAGGAAAAAAGAAATTAATTTACAAATATGCTAAGCAAAATATACTTTTTTTTTTTATACATGTTTTTAACTTATCTTTGTATTTCATGCTGATTGTTTAAAAAATGCATCTAAGGTCCACAAAATATTGCAAACTTTCCACATAAAATATTGCAAACTTTCCAGATAAAACCTACACCATTATTTCTTGCAAAAGTATAGAGAAAAAAATCTAAAATCAACCAAATTTCTTGAGCTGTGAACATATGCAGTGATAGTTAGCTTCAAAGTATTGTACATACTTTCTAAGTAACTAGCAAGAATTAACTAGTTAAACTAAGAAAAAAATCAACTGATTGTGAAAAATGACTCTCGATTAAATTCCTTTGATTTCTTTAAGCTTAGAGAAGCATAAAATTTTTTGCATCATTTCATTTACTTTCTGGTGTACTATTTCTTAGCAAACAAAGGCAATTTTTTTACCCCAAGGGACATATCTTTAATTACATACCAACTATTTTGTTTTACTTTCTACCCCAGGCCACAAAGTGAGATTAAGTGGGAGTTGTACTTTTTGTTTAGCTCTATTTTCTTCTAGCTTCAAAACAATAATACATACAGGAAAAATCAGGAGGAAAAAATAATTTTAGGTAGCAAGAAGCAGAAAAAGCAGCAAGAAGAGAGTGTATAAGTACTTAATACACAAGAAAGCAGACCTATTTCAAATTGGAAAAGTAATGAGGTGTTGTATTGCATTCTTAGGTTAGGTGTATATGAAAAGATAATCTGTGACAAGGTACCTAAAATAATTAAGCTTAGCGAGGAGATAGGGCTAAATGTTGGACTTCAGGTGGCAAGAAAATGGACAAAATAAAATCAAATTAAAGGATGTCTTGGTATAGCATCTGTGGTCTGTTCCTCAGGGCCTGATGAAATAATTCACCAAAGCATGCCAAAGGACTTAAGGGAAGTCACTTATAATCACTCCGCTATCTATAAAAACGTGAGATAATAGATGGGATCACAGATGTCTGGGAAATTTAATATATTTGTATGATGTGTTTGGCTGAGGTACAAAGAGGCACACAATCACCTCTTGGTGATATGATTCTGTAAGCTAGATAAATTTACTATTTTCATAGTTATTCAGTGTTTTTTTCTGAAGAACTAAATAATGCAATATACATAAGGGTCTACTTTGAAATTGTGGATAATTTGACATATTTAGCAATAGATAAGATTCATATACTCACACCAGTATACCATTGCAGAGACTGTCATGGAAGATTTTTAGATCCTTTTCTAAGAAGAAGGTAATGCTCCCAAAAATAATAAGAAAGACAGGAAAAAAAAAAAAAAAAGTAAGGAAAAACAGAATTCTTCTGTTCTCAGTATCTAACTTACAAGTATGGATAGAAAAGATTTCATGTCATATGGGGAAATATATCTGCTGATAAGATCTTATTCTTTATGACCTACAGTGCTCTTTTTATGGAAGCAAAATAATGTTTGCATTAATAAAATTCTACATACAAAAAAATGTAATCAGAATTATTATCTGTTAAAAAAATCATCTTGTTACATAAATATGCTGTTGACCAATTTATACCAAGGGTAGAGAACATATTCAACACATTACACCCAATGACATACTCTACCTGCTAAATTTGTGAATGCGTACAGTAATAATATAATGGTACCTCAAATTAATTTATGAAATCCACATAATTGAACTTGGTTCAGGTAGAAGTCTGTGTATCACTGTTTATCATGGAAAATCATATAATCATAGGTTAGAGTTGAAGGTACTTTAAAGATCATCGAGCTTAAACCACCCTGCAATGGGCAGAGACACCTCCCACTAGAACAGGTTGCTCAAAGCCCCATCCAGCCTGGCCTTGAACACTTTCAGGGATCAGGTGTCCACAACTTTTCTGGGCAAACTGTTTCAGTGCCTCACCACCCGCACAGGAAAAGAATTCTTCCTAAGAAAGAACAGTAAAAGAGGTCAGGGAGATGGAAATTTAAATTGTCAAAGAGAGTTTGGTTTATAATTTGTTCATCTGTAACTTAATTAGAAATTAAAGTAATGTTTCTAGTCTCTAAAAGGCTGAACATTTTTCACCCCAATATGATCATGGCTGAGAGGATGGAATTCTAAACTGAGATTGACCACTTGATGAGAAAAAAGATTTTCTGGTGTGGTTACTGATGTTGATTTTTTTGTTGTTGTTTTTTAACAATAGAAATAGTAATTTCCTAATATATGTGTTTTCATATAATTTAACATTTAATGTTTAATATAAATTCTAGTGGCACTATTTTTTATTCTGAAAATGATTAATTGTGCCTAGACAAACAGGTCTTTAGTAGAGTTTTTTGTTTAACATCTACTGTTTCCATTTTATCACATTTTTTTATCTATTACCAAAAAAAAATTGCTTTACTACAAGTATCAATTTTATTGCTTATTTTTTATTATTCAACTGTTAAAAAACAACATAATAGCTATAAAATTTCAATAACACTGTATAGCTTTTTTTCAGAACTAAACATTCTGAAATAATTTGCTATATAAACATATCTATTATTTTTCATGTCCTTGTCAATCTAAACCTATTAAGAAGCTAATTAGCAAACAGTAAACTGTAGACGTCTTCTACAGATAAGTCTTATCAGTCCTTAGAAAATCCCTTGTAATTTTGTTCACTTATACGTGCCTTTTATTTACTACCCAAAATTGCTTCCTTTACTCCAACTCCATCCTAATACATTTTTCATTTATTTTCTCCTGTCTTGATTGATCATGGCTAAGAAGTTTTTCTAACAATCTTTTCTTCACTAATCTAACTCTTCCTTAAACGCATGCATTATTTGAATTGTTAATCTTTCAACCTTTTCCTTACAACTTCAGGTCTTCTTCTCTGCTTCTTGTCTCTTCTGTCACTGTGATTAATTATGCTTTATCAGAGGAGTCTTCTCCTTCTTCCCTCTGCTCCTTTGTGTTTCTAAGGAAATCCTCCAAAAACTTCTCCAACGCTTGGTTACCTTTATCAGTTTAATATCTACTTTGACAAAAGTTCAGATATGGCTCTAGATCTGAGTGTGATCTTGATTTCTTCAGTTATTTCACATCTCAGCTTTCCTTTGACATTTCTGTCTCTCTTATTTATTACTGACTATGACCCAAAATGTTTCCTCAAAGNAAAAAAAAAAAAAAAGTAAGGAAAAACAGAATTCTTCTGTTCTCAGTATCTAACTTACAAGTATGGATAGAACAGATTTCATGTCATATGGGGAAATATATCTGCTGATAAGATCTTATTCTTTATGACCTACAGTGCTCTTTTTATGGAAGCAAAATAATGTTTGCATTAATAAAATTCTACATACAAAAAAATGTAATCAGAATTATTATCTGTTAAAAAAATCATCTTGTTACATAAATATGCTGTTGACCAATTTATACCAAGGGTAGAGAACATATTCAACACATTACACCCAATGACATACTCTACCTGCTAAATTTGTGAATGCGTACAGTAATAATATAATGGTACCTCAAATTAATTTATGAAATCCACATAATTGAACTTGGTTCAGGTAGAAGTCTGTGTATCACTGTTTATCATGGAAAATCATATAATCATAGGTTAGAGTTGAAGGTACTTTAAAGATCATCGAGCTTAAACCACCCTGCAATGGGCAGAGACACCTCCCACTAGAACAGGTTGCTCAAAGCCCCATCCAGCCTGGCCTTGAACACTTTCAGGGATCAGGTGTCCACAACTTTTCTGGGCAAACTGTTTCAGTGCCTCACCACCCGCACAGGAAAAGAATTCTTCCTAAGAAAGAACAGTAAAAGAGGTCAGGGAGATGGAAATTTAAATTGTCAAAGAGAGTTTGGTTTATAATTTGTTCATCTGTAACTTAATTAGAAATTAAAGTAATGTTTCTAGTCTCTAAAAGGCTGAACATTTTTCACCCCAATATGATCATGGCTGAGAGGATGGAATTCTAAACTGAGATTGACCACTTGATGAGAAAAAAGATTTTCTGGTGTGGTTACTGATGTTGATTTTTTTGTTGTTGTTTTTTAACAATAGAAATAGTAATTTCCTAATATATGTGTTTTCATATAATTTAACATTTAATGTTTAATATAAATTCTAGTGGCACTATTTTTTATTCTGAAAATGATTAATTGTGCCTAGACAAACAGGTCTTTAGTAGAGTTTTTTGTTTAACATCTACTGTTTCCATTTTATCACATTTTTTTATCTATTACCAAAAAAAAATTGCTTTACTACAAGTATCAATTTTATTGCTTATTTTTTATTATTCAACTGTTAAAAAACAACATAATAGCTATAAAATTTCAATAACACTGTATAGCTTTTTTTCAGAACTAAACATTCTGAAATAATTTGCTATATAAACATATCTATTATTTTTCATGTCCTTGTCAATCTAAACCTATTAAGAAGCTAATTAGCAAACAGTAAACTGTAGACGTCTTCTACAGATAAGTCTTATCAGTCCTTAGAAAATCCCTTGTAATTTTGTTCACTTATACGTGCCTTTTATTTACTACCCAAAATTGCTTCCTTTACTCCAACTCCATCCTAATACATTTTTCATTTATTTTCTCCTGTCTTGATTGATCATGGCTAAGAAGTTTTTCTAACAATCTTTTCTTCACTAATCTAACTCTTCCTTAAACGCATGCATTATTTGAATTGTTAATCTTTCAACCTTTTCCTTACAACTTCAGGTCTTCTTCTCTGCTTCTTGTCTCTTCTGTCACTGTGATTAATTATGCTTTATCAGAGGAGTCTTCTCCTTCTTCCCTCTGCTCCTTTGTGTTTCTAAGGAAATCCTCCAAAAACTTCTCCAACGCTTGGTTACCTTTATCAGTTTAATATCTACTTTGACAAAAGTTCAGATATGGCTCTAGATCTGAGTGTGATCTTGATTTCTTCAGTTATTTCACATCTCAGCTTTCCTTTGACATTTCTGTCTCTCTTATTTATTACTGACTATGACCCAAAATGTTTCCTCAAAGCACAATAAATAAATGACAGTCAGTGGGTGTTGCAAATATATAAAAGGAACATAAAGGATAAAAGAAGGCAAAAATATTCCCAAATATCAGTTAAAATTCCAGTGTTTATCACATTACTATGTATCATTTTATTAAAATACATACCGTAAGAAACACTGTAAATGTTGTGAATAATTTAATTCACTTCTGAGTGATTTAAGATTTAATTTTCACACTGGCTGAATAATCTTCAGAGTATTCGACAGAAGCCTGTGTTTAATTAATCAAAGTATTCCCCATCAATGAAAGTGTTGAAGGTCAGGTTGGATAGGGCTTTGTGCAACCTGATCTAGTGAAAGATGTTCCTGCTCATGGCAGGAAGAATGAACTAGACAACCTTTAAAGATCCCTTCCATTATATGATTCTAAGATTCTAAAATTCTAAAATCTGAAATATTACTGGTCCCAGTACAGATCTCTGAGGGACACAACTTGTTATTGGTTTCCCCTGGGACATCGATTATTGACTGGTTTGTTTGGGTTTTTTTGATATGGTTATCCAACCAATTTCTTATCAATCTAAATGTCCATCCATCACTCATGTCTCTCTAATTTAGGGAATAATATTGTGGAAGATTGTATCAAGGGCCCTACAGAATTCCAGGTAGATGTGAGTAGCTCTTCAGTTGTCCACTGATACAGTCACTCTATTATAAAAGGCCCCTAGATTAGTCAAGCATGATTTGGCCTTGAGGAAGTCATGTTGGCTGTCTCTAATCACCTGCCTTCTTTGCATAGGTCTTGACATCTTTCAGGACAATCTGTTACATGATCTTTCTGAGCACAATGTGAGGCTGAATCGTTGGCAGTTCCTAGGGTCCTCCTTTTTACCTTTGTTTCCATTGGTTGGGTCTTTGCCTTACTACCATGACTCTTCAGCTATTCTGAAGTCATTTAATGAGTGTTAGAATATCAACAAGGAGGTTAAGATGAATCAGCTCTTGAATACATTTCAAAAAACCTATCTCTTTAAAGAAAATTAAGAAAAATCAATGTGGGTTATTGAGACCAAAAGAAGATCTTACCAGCTCATTGCTCATAAAAAAGAAAGTCAAGAAAGGGAAGTGACTATAAATACAAAAAATACATATCTAGATGGAATTTAAGTGCAATTAACTAACACATCCACTGACATCCTGGAAGTTAAGGCGTGCCATTTGAAGGAAAATCTAGAACTAACTAAGAAATACAGTCTGGGAGAGGCAAGGGTAGTTATACGTCATAAAAATGAAAAGCAGCTTGACAATTACCCTCCAACTTCAGTTCACTGCTAAAATAATCAAGACTATATCACAATACCTAGGTAGCTTTCTTTGTACTTATGAAAACTGCAAGCAAAAATAAATAAGGTTGAAAATAATTTTAGCCATTGGAACTGCAATAAAAAATGCTATTTCCACATGAGAGTCAATTTTTCTTTAAAAAGGTGGGATCGGTTCTGATTTATCATTTGAAAGCTCGGGAGTTAATTAATCCTGTGTGAAGGACAGAATAAACTCACTATTAGTCATTTAATAAAAACCAAACAGCCCCCTCCACATAAATATTCCTATTGAGCCTTTACTGAGTTTGGTTCCTGTAATTTATATTGTTTTGACCATTCTACCTAAAAAATCTATTGCAGTTTCCTGTGATGATATTGCTGTCTTTAAACAGTCAAATTATCATTCTAATCTTCAGTGTATAATGCAAGTAGTTGAGCTTGGAAGCTGATTAACACATTTCCATATAAATCAGGAAACCTAAAAAATAAGTAGATATTAAATTTACATTTTTGTAAGCATAAATCTACTAAGGCATGGATCCAGTGGCTCATTAGAAGTTTATGTGTTATCTCTATATTATCAAACTCAATATCACATCAATCATGTGGTGGACACCTTAAATGTTAGGTAAGTGACAGCAAACTTGTAGGAAAGGAGACAGAGGAACCCCTGTGAAAGTAAGAGCTGAGCTATACAGAAAGAGACCTTCAATAAGCTGACTTCAGAGTAATACCGCATAAGGTTTCTGCAGGACTTCCATATTCATAATGCTCATTTCTCTTATCTGTCAGTGGATTTGGATTATACAGCAGAAGAGCTATTATTCCAGCATTCAGTATAATACAATGATTTTTTACAGAGGAAGTGTAGGGCATATGTTATTTATTTGTTTGTTTTATTTTAGCTGAATGTGCTGAAAAGTGTTTAAATTTTCATCGTTTGTTTTTAGAGTTGTCTGTTTCAGCTTGTACCATTAATTTATGACTTCTTTCTGTTGTTTTTATCCCACTAGGTTTGTGTTGGTCATTTTTAGACACTAATCTCTAATTAGTAATTATAAAATAATATGGTGCGAATAAAAAATTTAATTGCTTTAAGACACCAATGAGTATGTACACCACTTCTGCATTGTCAGAAGAAAACACAGTTGCTTGCTATTGCAACTTTTAGCTCCCAGTTTCTATTGTTACTACCAGAAAAAGTTCTGCAGGCTGGTACTACATGCCACAGAACAAAAAGGGTACAATATTGCAGCGGCTGAGTAGATAACACATGTCAACAGTGAGAGGTATAGTGATTTACTTTAATAGAAACATTTGAAGTTGCTGTGAGTCACTTATCAGAGCCCAGCAGCTTATTTCATTAGCATTTTCATATTTCTTTATGTTTTTTAAATCAGTCTGAGCAAACACTAAAAAGTTCATGTGTAATTTATTCTAGTGCCTTTTGTGGGATGTATTTTTAGAGAGAGAAAACAGAATTAATACTCTAGTCCGTTGTGATATAGGTTGACTCACATGAAAATTATAATGAAAGTCTAATGTTAATGTTTTAGCTATATTGTGGTATGCATATTTGAAATTATAGCTTTCAAAATCCATAAGAAATTTCAACAAAATTCATTTTAGTGAAGTTGGCACACAACTGGAGGATACTGTATAATCAGAACGGTGGCAGTATTAAAAAATACTTAAGGTTTGGTAACAATAGTAGAGGCATGCTGATCATTTATCAAGCAACAGAACTTTCAAGGGTAGAACTTAAATTGCACAAAACACCCCCCCCAGTGTTTGCAAAGCAGAAAATAATGTGAAACAAAACAGCTTTTAAGCAAAAGCATTCTCATATTTTATTGTTAACAAGGAATGTGTACTTTATTTTGTATAATAAATTACAGTTAAGAATGCAATTGCACTAAGTTTTGTCAGGCTCACCTTGGCAGACTTTGCTTTCAGCCATTACTGTTATTACTATTATTACATTATTACTATTATTTAGTAGGGTATGTAGTCTGTGCACATAATGGGATTCCTTATGTCAAATATGGTTATGTATACACATGAATGCATTTTCTGTACAAAAGAAAAGTCAAACAATCAAAAGAATATTTATTAATTGTATAAAATTTTAAAATTTGTAAGTAAACTAACACGCACCTTGAAACACCTAACTCCTAAGTGTGAGAGAGTTGAGGAGAAAGAGCAAAGCCTAGTTGTTACAGACATCCAGACTGATTATGGATTTAGATGAATAGAATCCCATCTGATATGGTTTTCAGGAAAACTAACAAGAAAAAAAAAACAAAACAAAACAAACCAACAAACAAAAAATAAACAACCCCCACCCACCCAGACAAAGACAACAATTTGCATTTTACATATGGTGTAACTATTAAATTATTCTTTCACAACATGAAGGATAGGATAGGATAGGATAGGATAGGATAGGATAGGATAGGATAGGATAGGATAGGATAGGATAGGACAGCATTTACTGCTAGTGAAAGGTTAGAAAAATCCATGCGCACACCCCACTAGCCTCCTTTGTCCCCCAGACACTCATTTGGGTTTTGTCACTTAGCAAATGTAAAATTCTGCAACATATAATTTGGCCTCTGTCTGTAAACAAGTATATTATGATGTCTTTTCTTCATTTTACTTTCTGAATAAGTCTCTGAACAATTTTTGTGTTTGACAACTGTCTTTATAATAGAAAGAATGTTGGGTTTTTTTCTGCACTGAGCATTCATTCAGAGCTTTAAGATATATATGAGTCTTGGAAACCTCTTCACTAAGAAGGACAGTACTCACACAGGAATTTTCTGAAATGTCCTTAGAAGTACTACCAACGTACTTAGCAGAGCTGTCATCCTTCCAAAAAGTATACCTAGCAACTGTCATTTTACCATCCTGTGTGCTTGGGGACAGGTAATAGGATATAGAGTTTGTTGGTTCTAGTCCAGTTACTAAAAACTAGATGTTACACATTAGTCTGAAATTTGTTGTTATTATTAGTTCTTTCCAAGTGGTGTACTGGAACTGAGTCACAGTCACTAACCGGTTATCTAAAATATGTAATAAATTATTCCAGACGAAGTTGGAGCTGTGATACAAGTTTCCTTAACCAAAAGGAGATAACAAAAAATAGACCAAGGAGCTTCAGTAAGACTACTTTAGCTGGACTGAAAACCTTACTTTAAGTGGCTTGCCCTATGAAGCTTGGGATATGGTTTATTCTCTTAGATGGTAATTGCAACCTAACATCCTTAGCTCCCCAGAATTAAAATCCCCCCAAATCCCCAATATTTTGATAAAAAGGCACATGGGCAGGTCTCTGAATTTTCTTGGCCTTAATAATTTGTGAAGGAACATAGGATCTTTAGAATCTGTATTGTTCTACTCAGTCTCTACATATTTCTTCAAAACACCTTGATGCTTGACCTACTGAATCCCTTATGACCTGTTCTGTTTTGGATCTTAATGGTGTAGAATTCCTCACTTGAGGAATTTCTGAATCATCTACTATTTTTATAGATATGTTCTTGCCTATACTACATAGTACATATGGTCTTTGATCTCCATAAATTATCAACTGTGCCTCAAAGTTATTTGGGAGTGTGGGGGCTGCTGCAGGATAAACTGCCCAGGGAGCATTCTCACAGTATGAGTGTATAAAAAAACCCATGTCCCCAGACAATGTTTGGGAATTTTACCTGGAGCTTCTTAATTCACATATATTGATAAACTGTTGACAAACACTGATCTCGTCCATATTGAAGTAAGATTATAACATCTGTGATCTATGGAATCTTCAGAGTCTTGGAGCATATTTAAACTCACACCTGATTCTGGCAGTCAAAACAGAGGGAAAAGCTTTTGAAAGAAGGGAGGCATATCTTTTTCAGTCAGAGCTGAACATACTCTAACAATTAACATCTGATGTTTATGAAAATGATCCAGAAATGTAGTTTTGTAGCCCATCCTTCTTGAAGTGACAGTTTTCCTCACGGTAGACACACAACTAGTAGCCAGGATTCCTTTCATAGAATTCAATCTAGACAGTATTGATTTTTATGCCCCGTAGCTCTTCTTATGAAGGAAGATGTAATATTTATAAATACTAGAATAGTTAACAGGAAATATCAAGCATAAGATATCCTGGAACCCTGTAGACAGGAGATTCTCGTGAGAATGGATTTAGACCCCTTCAAGTAGCAGATTACTTAAAACTTGGTCTTCTGAATGAATTGACTAGTGCTCCCATACTATGTGAAAGGGAACTGTAAACTCAACATGTTGCCTTATCCATTCCTTTATTCCAGCTTGACAGATACAATATAGAATCTTTTTAATTGACCTAAACATACACTTTTAACTAATTTTATAGTAATTTCTAGCTCCAGTGAGGCTGCACTTAGACTACTACATCCAGCTCTAGAGTCCTCAGCACAGAGAAGAGATGGACCTGTTGGAGCAGGGCCACAGAAGGGCCACAAAAATTATCAGAGGGATGGAACACCTTTCCTATGAAAAAAGGCTGAGAGAATTGTGGTTGTACAGCCTGGAGGAGAGAATACTCCAAGGACACCTCATTGCAGATTTTCAATACCTAAAGAGGGCTTATAAAACAGATGGGGACAGACTTTTTAGCAGCCCTGTTGCTGATGCGGGGAACAGCAGCTTCACAACCTTAGAGGGTTATAAAGGAGGTATGTTTATTCAGTGCTGGACACACACAGGATTGCTCCCAAAGGTGTGCATGCCAAGCACAGTCATTTTCTGGGGTTATATGTCCTAAATATTACATATTCATAAGATTACATAATAGGCCTATACATATTCAGTAGCTATCCCCACTTTGTATTAAAATTAGTTCTCCGCTCCTTTGCGTCTGCACTGTACTTCTTGGTAGTGATCGTTAGGGGTCTCAGGGATGAATTGAGTAGTATTCCTCACCCTGGTGTCTTTCACAAACTCAGATCATCCCTGGAGCACATCCAGGCCTTAGGTCTGGTTTCAGTGAGTTTTGTGGCCTTGGCTCCTGTTTTGCTCCTGTTCTGCTCATAGGGGGTTAGCTCTTCGAGATAAGCAAACATCCAAAAGTTTTAAAACGAGACATAACTACTCTAAGGTTTCACGTCTTATGTATAAGTACAAAAAACTACCAAAAAAAGAGAAAAAAAAAAACTAGAAAAAAAAAAAACAAAGAAAAACTACTAAACTCTGTATCAGTTGTGATAGGACAATAGGTAACGGATTTAAACTAAAAGATGGTAGATTTAAACTAGATAGGAGGAACAATTTTTTTTACCATGAAAAGCCGGAACTGGTTGCTGGAAAAGCTGGTAGATGCACAATTCTTCGTCAAGATCAGGTTGGATAAAGCTCTGAGCAACCTGATCTAGTTGAAGATGTCCCTGCTTATTAAAAGAAGGTTGGATTAGGTGACCTTTAAAGGTCCCTTCCAAGCTAGACTGTTTTATGATTCTATGACTCTATGATTCCTTAAAAATGAAAACCACATCTATTGGTTCTATCACTGGCATAAACATAATCTTTTACTGGAATACTCAATAGAAATTAAAGTAGTGTTAACAGTTACTGATCCTGGAAAATCTTTAAATTTTTAATTCTTGGAAAAATCAATCTTTTTAAATTCTTCTGGATTCTAAAGTCTCCTACCTCTAGTTCTATCTACTGATTCAGTTTGGTTGTACTATAATCTGTTTACTCAGACATATAGTAATAGATCTGTGTTGTAGTCTTGTATTATAAGAAGACAAAAATACAATGTAAGTGAAGTAACTAGTGAAACTACTACTTGGATCTACAGATCAGAATTTTATTTTTTTTTTTAACAAAGCCAAATTTTCACTGCCAAATGCATTTTACTTAAGCTAACTGTTGCACAGTACAAAATAAAATGTATCTTGCACTTCTTTTCTTTTTTACTTTATTTGTGGGGTGGGGCAGTCTTTTGTTGAGACAGAAAAAAATCTAAAACCAAAATTGTATGTTAAAATCAATCTTCTGGTTTTCTAGTGTACTGTGTTTGTTTGGGACAGAGTTAATTTCCTACATAGAGCTTGTGTAGTGTTATGTTTGAAATTTGTGCTGGAAACAATGTTAATAAAACAGGGGTGTTTTAGTTATTGCTGAGCAGTGCTTACACACAGTCAAGGCCTTTTCTGTTTCTCAGAAAGGCCTTTTCTGTTTCTCAGACTGCCCTGCCCATGAGTAGGCTGGAGACACAGAATAAGTTGAGGTGGACATCTCAATGTGTCTCAATATGGAATGAATATTCCATACTGTATGACATGCTCAATAATAAAAGCTACAGGCATGAAGGAGGAAGGGGGGACATTTGCAGTTAGGGTGTTTGTCTTCCCAAGTACCTCTTAAGCGTGATGAATCCCTGCTTTTCTGGATATTACTGAACACCTGCCAGATGGCGGCAAACAGTGAATTAATTCATCATTTCGCTTTGCTTGCTCTTGCACCTTTTCCTGTACATATTTATCTGTTTTTATATCAGCCTAAGATTTTTTTTACACTTTTACCCTCTCGATTACCTTCCCCACCCACTGGGTGGGAGTGAGAAAGTGGCTACATGAGGCTGTGCTGCCAATGGTGTTAAATCATGACATCTAGTCATGGTATTTAGCCAATGTTTAATAAACAAGCCTGAAAGTAAGATGCACATATACTAATACACTTGCCATGAAAAGGTAGGAGATAAATTTATTTTTTATCCTGAAGAAATATTAACACAAATGACTTCTTCATAAACAATCCAGTATTAAAATTATAGACTCCAAATATAAAGACCATAATTTTTGAAAAAGAAGCAGTGATATTTCTAAACCATCCCTACTTTTGAAAATGAGCTCTTAGTATGAGAATCAGTGTAGCATACTGGATTTCCTAAATTAAGATTCTATGTAACAAAAGCATAACAGTAATGGAATTTAAATTCACAGTTCTACCTTTTGAAATAATCTAACAGATGTACATTATTGTGTGATTTTTCCTTTACGTTGCCACTGCTTATAGTTGTGTTTGCTATCAGCAAGTGACTAGTTGCAATTTTGTCCTTATAAATGCTGGAATTGATTTTTGTCGCTTTGAAGATCTTTTGTGAAAATCCAGAACACATCCTTGACCGTAAAGAGCAGCTGCAGAAACACCAGACAATATAGGGCACAAACTTGTTTGTGACCAAGCTCTGAAGGTGAGCAAAATCTGATTAACTGACAGTCCCACAACCACATGTATACAGCTTTTCCTGAATAAAATCTACTGAAAAGGCACAACTATGTTTATTGAAGATTAGAAAACTTACTGTATTACGTTCAGAATACATAGTACACAACATATCAGTCTTTACTTGGTTCAACAAAATATTGCCCATTGTTACTCTCCAATAAGCCAGCTATAATTCCATTTCAGAAAATAACATTGCCTTTTGTTTAATCTGCATTTCAGGTACCTTCAATATTCATATCTTGTACAAATCCCCAAAAAGTCTGCTTTCCTTGACCTTAAATAAACTAACAATATATCTATCCTTAGTGTCTGAATCAAATATTTATATTGTAATAAAGTTCATATGGCAAATAACAATTTGTACATCCAAGGTGTAGAATCTATACCTTTCTTCCAGTAAATGTGTAAGTAAAATACTTCTAATGAAGCAATAAAATAGACTGTGAAAATCATCTGTTATCTTGCTTGATTCATTTATTACCACCAGTTGAAATTTAATATAGTGTAAAATCTGTCCTACCATTTTTCTTAAACACATTTCCTCATGATGAAAAACGTTTTCTTTCCTGCTGTTATTTTGTAACAGGGAAGTATTATAATAATTTAAGAACAAATCCTTTCATTCTCTGTACTACATTGATCACATATAAAATCCAAATCTGTGGATAGAAGCAATTTCCCCTACTTCAAAATGAGTTTCCAGATACAATGGGAAACAAAATGAAGACCAAGTAAAAAAGCTCCAGCTGTTCAAGAAGAATTCTGAGTAGCAGCTCACAATGCCCATGTCATTTGCTCATGAAGACTAATGCAATTAATTTTTTGTTGTTTTGCACACCTGAAAAATCAATCAGACAATGATATAATCAGTAACAACAAAGGTTTAATGGAATTCACAGTAAACAAGACTTAATTATTGCACTATCCCTATAGGGGGTGCACTCTAGGCAACTAGACTGTAAGGCAGATTAATTTTGTCTCTTTTTATTTTTTGTGTCCCCGTAGAGATCTCTATAGCAACTGAATTAAATTATACGTGGTGTTAATAGCTACAGAGTTTATAAATTAATAATGATGCAAAATTGGACTATGGTTTGTCTGGAGATAGAACAGCCTTCCTCAATATACAGAGAGTGTTGAAATAAGACTGACAAAGATATACAGGCAGTATAAATCTAAAGAAAATGAAATTTGACTACTACATTTATTTTCCAAAGTAATTCTGAATAGAAAACTACATAAGCACTTTACCATTGCCCTCATCTTCTCTACAAAGCATTGTGTCGTTCTTTTAAAACACAACACATTAAATTCTGCAAAAGTAGTTAAGCCTGGGCTTGTTTCCAACAATCATGTTGCTTCTGCTATGAAAATTCCATTGTGTATATACATGACTGAAAGGTATCTATGAAACAAAAGAGCTAAACATTACAGTCAGACCCTTGTCCTATGAGAGTTTAAGTGTACTGTGTAAATCTCAGTAGAATGATAAAAATCAAAGGTTTTAGGCTTACTCTAACTCTTTTAAGGTTATGCCCTCCATTTAACCTTTAGGCATGGATATCACCATGTGTTTATGATATGATTGCACTAAGAGCTGGTATTACAAAAGGACTTATGAAGCACTCAGATGAGTAACTTCTATTTTACTGTCTTAAGAATAAATCTCCAAAACTCAATGTTCTCAAAGAAGATCATACTAAGAGGATGGACAGCTACAGTACATTATTTTTGATCCTGAAGTTGCTTATAGCCTTGAAATTATGTTTGTGAGAAAGCTAAAACCAGTTTGATATTAACAGTTAAGTGTAAACTATTGGAATTCCTCCCTGTTCATGGTCAGAGAAAAATCAGTTTCCTTCAGAAAAACTTTAGAGAGGACTTCAATAATATTATTTAAAAATAAGAAATCCAGATTACTTTAAAAAATTACAGCTCTGATGGGTGTATGGAAAATAGATTTGTCTATTATTATTTATATCAAGTATCATAAGAATTTAATACAAATAGTGTAGATGCAGTATAAGTAAATACTGTAAGATATGTATGTGATTTAGTGGTTTTGGAACATTTGGAAAGAGACTAGAGTGATATAAGTGCAGCAAATATTAAACAGAGTGGAAATCAACCCATCATCCATATGATCATCCATAGGTAACGCCTGCATGTGCATAACAGGGATTGATTCTGATACTCATTCTAGTTTTGTGCTAGTATTCAGTGATATGCAAGAAAGTATAAAATTTTTAGTAATCAAAATTGAAAACTGTTAAACCAATAATCAAAACCAATTAATGAGGCCAAATGTTAAGTGAGACATTCAGACTGAATCTAGTCTGATAAGTTCTGCGGCAAATGGTCTAATGAACTTCTGACAATCAGAAATAGAAAAAAAAAACAAGCAAAAGTAAAGAATTACAACTGGTCATGTTTTAAACCTGAAACTATGCTTGACTCACACTTATCTGAAGTAAATTATTCTTTAACAAGTATCCTGCCATTTCAGAGTAAGAGACTGAGCTTTCTTAAGATCCAGTGCCTGGAAGTTGACAATAGTCTCATTAAGTTTAGAAATAAGGAATATAATTTTAATTGTGATAGTAATAATCTGCTGTACGGGCAAGATGTGGTGGAGAATCCATCACTAAAAATGTGTCCTTTCCTGAAAAAGCTGCTCAAGTTCAGAATCAGATTAATTCAAAGAATTATTATAACATGCATTACACTGGTGTCAGGCTAGATAACTATTGCCTCCTCAAGGATTTTTAATCTCTGGATCCATTTATTACAACAGGACACCAAACTACAGACTAGAATAGTACTGGTGGAGAAAGAGTATGATGGAATACTGACTACAAACTGTAAAAATTTCTTGCCACTCCCATAGTTTTCAAGAAAGAAACAATTACTCAGGCTTTGTGTGATAGATGAATGTCATTTACCTTTACAGCCATTGTGGGTCACCAGGGCCACTGGGCACCACAGGGTTACTCCTTCCCCCCATCACCCTGAGTAGGATAGGGAAAGAGGAAAGGAAGAATAAAAGCAAGAAAATTTAAGCTTTGTTCATCTGCTCTCCATCTCTTGTTATTAAAACTCAAGACCATCTTTCACCAGGAAACACTGCTATTCTAGTACCTAGCACTTTATCAGATACATGAACAGAGAGTACAAAAAATTGAGGTGTCAAGATTCTGATCACTTTATAAGCTTCAATTGCAATTCACTTATATTTTAGGCAGTTTTGGTGCTTAATGTTGAATTAAACTTGCAAGTCAAAAGACACTTAATCCAGAAACTTGTAATATTCATGGAAGAATTTGGATTTAAAACTTCAGAAAATAGTCAGAAACCTGTTATAAACACATAAACAATTTTCTTGGAACACGATGATCTTCAAGGTCCTTTCCAACTCTAACCATTCTATAATCCTATGAATTAAGATGATTGATTAACTGGAACATCTGATACTGGGGAAAATGCTGAAAGAGATATGATTATTCAGACTGGAGAAGAGAAGGACCTGGGAGATCATATCAATGTGTGCAAAAATTTCACAAAGGCGATTAAAAAAGATCCAGCCAGATCTTTCTCACTGTTGTCCACTGACAGGATAAGAGTCAATTGGTGCACATTGAAAAAACATGAATTTCACTGAAAGAAAAACAAATCACTGTGAGGGTAGTCAAACACTGGAATAAGTTGCTCAGACATGTGAGGGCTGACTATTTGAAGGTATTCAAAACTTGTCTGGATACAGTCCTGAACAACCTCCTATAGCTGCCCCTGCTCTGAGCAAGGGCACTGGATTAGACAACTCCCAACCGAGGGCATCAGGCATGTATGTGAGAATGTGACCGGATCAAGGCCAGGCCAAGACATCAAGCCACAGATGGGGATCTGTCAAGCCCGGTAAGGGGAAACAAGGTCAGACACATATCTGGGATGGCCAGGCAGGGCTATGGGGATGAGCAGAAGCCAGGCTGGGATGCAGGCATGTGGGTGGACCTGATTTAGTAAGGACCATGACAAGGCAGGGCTGTGGGGAGCTGGAGACTGGCCCTGGTGCAGTGTCTTTGGGGCAGAGATTGACAGCCCTGGGGCATTTAAATGGGATCCTGGGCTGTAGGCAGGGTGAGAGGAGACCCTAGGCTGTTAAAGCATATTAGTGCACTCAGATCCCTTTCAGGTCCTTGTGAGATACTGTCCCGCAATGTGAATGACACAAATTTACCTGCTTGGTACCTCCTCTGAAAAATAAGCTCCGAAGTATCAAGTAAACTGAATGAAGCATTAATTCTCTGCTGGTTTTCTAGTAAACATCATGGGAACCTTGAAATCTAGCTTGCATGGTGATGTAAACAGTTTGTCTAAATGTCTGTGGTGTTTAGCTTGCTCTCACTTAAAGCTAACCTGGACTTTCAACTAAGAAAGACTGTCCTAATCTCAAAGCTATAGGGTAAACTCTTCATTGGTATTAAAGGCTTATCTATAACAATCAGAATTCAATAATAAAACAAGATATCTGAACTAACAAAGTTTAGCTTAACTTTTTTTGTCTTAATATTCTGTCTGTACTAATTTATCTTAAAGTTCTAAGCAAGCAGACAAATTGCCTTGCCTGTAGTACTGCACTATTATGTACTTCTGATTCAATAAGTAGTTTGTTAAAATTTAGTTCAGATATTTTTAACTGGTGCTCAGTTATTAGACTTAGGCATACAGCCTCTGTATAATAAAGTCACAATAATGTGTAGTCTTAATGTTTAAGCCTGAATCTTGGAAAAAGAGAATGTGTGTTGAGGACCTGAAGGCTAGCTGTTCTGCCCCATATGCCACTGAATAAATGAAGATGTCTATTCCTCCACTGGCAACTTTCATTCTGAAGACCTTTCATCTGTTGTTTCACAGATGCCCCAAAGAAATATTCTTTTTAAGTTTCAAATAGTACTACAATTAAGTAAACAAAAACCTGGAAGTTTCATTTCCACAAAAAAAGATGGAAAAGCCTCTCTCTCCTTTTGTGTTCTTTGCTGCTGCTGCTGAAGTGAGAAAACACTAACTTATTCCAGGATTTTCATAAATATATTAATCAGATTTTAAACCAAACCAATAGCTGGGTATTACTTAAATTTAGATGAAGTCGCTCTATGATGAAGGATATTGTTTACATAATCATGGTCAAAAGATACAAGAATGCCACAATTCAGTGTCATAGTGTTCTACTCAGCTCAGAGGCAAGGCTAGCATTGATCTTGGAATTAGTTAACGTTAGGGCTTTGAAAACAGAAAAAATATTGATTCTAATAGTATTTCAAATGTATTATTTCAGATGTTATTGTTGTTATCAGTACTGTTTGTATTGTTTTCATGATTATGATTGTTGCCATGCATATACCTTATTTCTTTGTATAATATTAACATAAATAAAATATTCTTACAGAAATCTCTTACATTTATACTTCTCAGTAACAAAGTTTAAAAGAGTTTTAGAATTATATAACTGAATGGTAGATATCCTCTCATGTGGTTATTTAAAACTTGAAATTTAATAGCATAAAGAAATGCTCTCTTGAGCAATAGTATTTCAACTAGATGGTTTCAGGTAACCCTTGACTGAAAAGTAATGCAACAGGGGTATTTTTGTCATAATATAATCATACCCCTAAGGCTGTAAAAGATAGAAGATTTAGCAGAGTATTTATAATTCCCAAGGGGGGTGATTATCGCCTGACAACTACCCACTAGATTTGCCTTGCTGCTTTTATAAAAAGTCTGCATTGTGTGAGATAATGCAGCTTAATTTCCTAAAAGATAAAGTCAGTTTGACAGCAGTTTCAGTATGTTTCACATGAAATAATCTGACAGTATAAAATAATGAAACATTTGCAATGTTCTCTGGCCATTGAAAATGCTCCCCAAATTCAGTGATCCAGTGTAGTCATAAAGATAAGCAAAGTGATATGGTCAACAACCTAAAGATATTGGAAATTTATGGAGACATTATGGAAATTTTACTGTCTGTAGAAAATGTTAATATTTTTGTGATTTTTTTTCCCCAGAATTTTGTAATCTATGAGGATTTCTATATTGTGTTTACAAGAATACAGATGGAACTGGGCTACCTTTAATCTAGTTTTCTGGATAAAACCAGAAAATGACATGACACCTCTTAGTTTAACAATGTCAAATATACTTTTTCTCCTATTTAATTTTGAAGTCCTTTCCAAGAAATCACTGCTAGACAGCTGCTGATATCCAGGCTATCCATTTTAAAGTAAATTGTTGTGTCCTTGTGGCTCTGCATTGTTGCGGCTTCAGCTGATAAAAAACTGGGTAGAACAAAGGTTGACATCTACCTAGTAACATGTTAAACTAATTATCTAACCTTATATCTTCACCATCAATAGAGAAAAAATCAGTATCCAGGTTGCAAATTTTATTATCCTCTTACCTCAAATTTAGTAGATTCTTTATTACAAGGCTGTGTGTCTTTTCTACTAACATACATCATTCATCTTCTAAGAAACACCTTTTTGTTATAATCCTCCTTCTCTAGACTAAATTGTGCAAATGTAAATTGCAGACAGTTTATAATCTTAGAATAAATAGTCACAAAAAGTTACAAATGGTGAAACATATTATCATCCACTCTTCCTAAACCCTGGTTAAATAAGAGAACATTGTAATACCTAGTATCATGGTGCTAGACTTAATCGAACAGTGTCTGTGTTAGAAAAATCCCAGAGGAAAAACAACCGCACCCAGCTGTTCAATTCACACCCAGAAGACAAGATAACAAAAATAAAAAATGCACACACACTAAAAAAATCTCAAATCCATAGAATTTCAAAAACTATTAAACTCAAATTACAAAAAAAATCTACTACTTCTTTTCCAAATTAGTACTTTCAAAAGAAATAGTCAAAAGAGTGATGGTTCCAAAAACAAGTAACAAAGCATTTGCTGACAGAAAAGAGTTTGCATCATTTTGCTGGATTTTCAGTCATAATCACAAAATGGGAAAATTGCTTTCTTTTTGCTCATACTAGCACATTATTTTTATTGACTCAATAAACTGAACTGGGTTGAACATAACAGTTAGAAATTACTTTGATCAATGTTATTTAGCATCATTGGAGGGACTAGTAAGATTCAGGACTCTCTGAGAGCTACACTGAGAGAATAACGCTAAAAAAATATGAATGCTTGTTGACTCTTTTTAAAATGCATTTGCCCTGGTGAGCTTCATACTTCTTCTCTTTTAATTTTTTTGATGTTCACAGCCATTGAGTTTAACATTACAAATTACTAGAAAAACTAAATACAGTCCCACAGGCAGGTAATATGGGCAGAAATGCTTGTATATTTTTCAGTCAGAGGATACAAAATACAGTATACGACTTATTTGAACGACTAGATCTAAAAAAATATTGCTAGAAAATGGAGTATAAAAAAGTGCATTACAAAGGATGACTGGTGGAAAATAAAGCAATGATCACTTTAGAGTAAATTTGAGCAAAGGAAATTGAGGGAAAACATGATGATGTTGTTGCCATAAAAAAGGAGAAAATCAAAAGGTGGAAGACTAACTCCTAAAAATTATTGCTACAAACGGTCCATTTAATTATGAACAATAAATTAACCTTTTTCTGTGAAAAGGTCAGAATTGTTCAGCTCTAACATTTAGTCCTATGGGTTGATAGCAAGAGATAATTTTAGATAACTGTGCATATTAAGTCAGTTTATCAGCCTTAAGAAACAATGGGCTGAGAAAAAAAAAGGCACTTTTAAGACCTGAGAAGGTACTGGAAATTACATAGGCTTATTGACTGGGCACCTCATATTGCATGACTCCTTCACATAAACCATGATTTTGCAGTTTGATAATATAATAAAGTGAAGACACTATTAGTGTCAAAAGGAAAAAAAAAAAAAAAAAAAAAAAAAAAAAGTGAATTTGGCAAAATAAATAGTATTTAAAAAGCAATTCAAGAGAAAAATGCCTGGAATTGTGGGGTACGAGAGCAGAGATCACAGAAATGTGGAATTGTGAGAGTTGGAAGAGTTTACTTTCTACCAGGACAACCAGATGCTTCTCCTAAGAAGTGCTTTCTAGCAGGTCCACCCCTAACCTATAGCACCACCTGGTGTTCTTCCTCTCCAGGCATAGGACCCTACACTTGCCTTCGTTGAATCTCATTAGGTTCTTTTTTGCCCAGCTCTCCAGCCTGTCCGGGTTATATTGGATGGTGGCTCAGACCTCTGGAGTGTCACCCAGTCCTCCTGTTTTGATATCATATTGCTGAGGATTGACACTGTCCCCTTGTCCAGATCATTGATGACTATGTTAGACAAGACTGGACCGATTATTGACTCTTTGGGGACACCGCTGGTTACAAGCCTCCAACAGGACCCTGCTCCATTAACTGCAATGTTCACCCCTCTTCACCATGAATCAGTTATATTTTGCATTCAGACATTGCATTTCTGAAGCAGAATAAAGGATTGTAATCAATGTATATTGATATAGACTTGAAAAGTCCTCTTGTGCTAGCATTTTGGCATAATTTACTTTAAAATTACAAGTCACACTTTCTTAATTAAAAACACCACTGGTGTTTAGAATTATTTCTAAGCAGATCTTTGAAAATTTACTGGTTAGAAGTTTGAAAGGAAGTTTAATTTGGGCTTTAATATTATTAAGACAACTAGAAACTAGAAACAGTAAACAGGAATTCAGTGACAAGAGACTGCAACATGAGTATGAAGTTTGTATGTTGTAAATTTTTTTCAGTAATAAAATTTTGCCACTAAAACATTCTAAATTTTAATACACTTGAGAATTTGATGTATGCTGTTTCCTAGAGGGATACTAAGATTGGCATTTATGATGATGAGAAATGAGGAAGAAATTCTAATATTCATACTAATACAAATATAATTCAGAAGGAAAATATGTCTCATTTTATGACTAAACATTTTAAACTAAACCCAAAACCATTGTTTTCTGATAAATTTAGAATCAAAGTGAAACTTTAGCAAAGTATAATGGATTAATCAAGGCAGAATTTAAATTACCCAGATGTAAGCTCTGTTAGAGTCCCTAGATCTTGGCAGGAAGAGATATTGTTTGAAAACAAGTGACTGCTAATGTTGACAGGAAACATACAGGAAAAAAAGTGTAGGACAATGAAGGAGAGATTGGTATTGGACTTCTTTTCTTACAGAGAAGTATTTGCACTGTATCCTGTGAAAACACAGTTTGCAAATTCTCAAACATTTTGAAGGAATTTTAGTCTATATGATACACATATTCTTGAGCTTTAAGGAATGCTTTAATGTATTTTTGGCTTTTTCTTTCACTGGAAACGATGACAAAACCAATAATATAACAGTAATAAATATGAAAATGTTTCCCTGGAACCGTTTCATTAGAATATGTCCTGGTCAAACAGGGGACAAATTTTAGTCCTGACATAAAGTTTATACCTCGTTTATCCTTGAATCTTGTCTTCCCTCAACTTGTTAAGTGAGATAGATATACATTATACCTCCACATATTTTAAATGAAAGTGGAAGATGTACAATATTTTTGTTATTGGTGATTACAGCTACAGGATGGAGAGCTGGGCATAGAATCTTATGAGGTTCAACAAGAGCAAGTACAGGGTCCTGCACCTGGGGAAGAAGAATGCCATGCACCGATATAGGTTAGGGGGTGGACCTGCTGGAAAACACTTTTCAGGAAAAGGATCTGGGAGTCCTGGTAGATAGCAAACTTTTCATCAGCCAGCAATATGCCCTCGTTGCCAAGAGGGCCAATGAAATCCTAGGTTGCACAGGGAAGAATGTGGCCAGTAGGTCAAGGGAGGTCTTTCTCCCCCTCTGCTCTGCACTGGTGAGGCCACAACTGGAATACTACTTCCAGTTCTGAGCTCCCCCATTCAAGAGAGAGACAGGGAACTGCTGGAGAGAGTCCAGTGTAGCACAACAAAGATGATCAAGGGCTTGGAGCACCTCCCTTATGAGGAAAGGCTGAGAGATCTGGGACTCTCTAGCCTGGAGAAGAGACGGCTGAGGGGAGACCTTATTAATGCTTCTAAGTATCTGAAGGGAGGGTTGAAGGAGGATGGAGCTGGACTCTTCAGTGGTTCCCAGTGAAAGGACAAGGAGCAAAGGGGCACAAGCTGGAACATAGATTGTTTTACACAAATATGAGGAAAAATTTATTTATGGTGAGAGTGATGGTGCACTGGAACAGGCTGTCCAGTGAGGTTGTGGAGTCTTGTTCTCTGGAGACCTTCAAGACTGGCCTGGATGCTGTCCTGAGTAATATGCTCTAGGCAATCCTGCTTTAGCAGGGGAGTTGGACTAGATGATCTCTAGAGGTCCCTTCCAACTCTGACAATTCTGTGAGTCCATAATATATTAGGGCCATATACTTCAAAAATTAAAAAAAACATGTGAAGTAGAATTTTTTTTTGTTTTTTACCCTTCTGTTAATTTCAAAGTGAAAAAAGATATAACAGCTATGAAACTAGCTGTCCTGCCTTTGTCATAGAATCATAGAATTACAGAATGTCTTTTAATCTGATTTTGTATTTTAAGAGTGATTTAATTTTTCAGCGAATATCAGTCTTCAAAATGAGACTAAAATTATTTACTTACCAGCCCGGGAAAATCTTTTATCAAAGAGTATCTAGAACAGATATATGTATTGTTGGTAAATATATAAATATAGTTAATATAAAATCATAGTAAAATATCAAAAAAATACGTGTAGGACTATTGTCTCTGAAATAATAAATAATTTTTATATTTGTATAGCTTCAATAAGGCCATAACAGGGAAACTATGTCAAGATTTTTACCATGTTTCAGGGGAATAAAAAACATGAATTAATTGGTTAAAATTAAGAAGAAGTATACAAAAAAATGGTTATATCTTCCAAAAATAAGACATCTAATGGAATTTGAAAACTAGTAAAACTGATCTGTTGAAAGACAAGAAGATTGGAGATTTAAATACATAAGATACAACACCAATGAAGAAGATAGGTGTTGCCCAAGTCCACTATTATAACCGAGAAGATTTAGATGAACCTTCATAAAAGTTTAAAATTAATTTAATTTTCCAAGGTATTGCATTAAGTCTCCACCTCTGGAGGACTTTAAGAAAAGGTTGAACAGTCATTTGCTAGGAAGGGTGACACATGAATGTTCCAGCCTGGTAGAATGGAGTGAATTAGACCCGGGTACCACTTCTGTTTACATTTTTGCTATTACAAATTCTTCATTGCAAACATATTATAAAAGTACAAATAATTTAATATAAATTAATTTTGTGTTTTGTCATTGAGAAGTGCTATATCTCAAGAATAAAATAAATTAATTACTAACCTGAAAAAACCTTACAAGGAATCAAAAATGTAATGTGATAGTCTTCAGTTGCATCTAGATTTGGCGCAGATACTCATATTAACCTTCATACTCAGACTTGTATTGTGCAAAACTCAAATAGCTCTTAAATATTTAGAAGACATGAACTACAGTTATTGATAATGTAGACATTTAGAATCATTGCTAAATCATCTGCAAACAATATGTTAGTAGAGATAGGGCTTTTGTTATTATGTAGTTATAGCCACAGCAAGAGCAAGAGATAATCTGAACACATCAGTGATGAAATAATTATTTCAGAATGCATGAAAAATATTACCCCACCTTCTGTCCCAGGTAATTTAAATGTGTGTGCAGTTAAAGATGCATAGAATCAGAAAATCAAAGAAGTGCAGAGTGCTTGACCTTGGAAGTTCAGGTTGCCCAGAGCTGTGTGCTGTGGTATTTCAAATACATTTACACACGGAGAATCCATAACCTCTTTGGGCAACCTATTAGAGTTGACTGCCTTCACAGTAAAAATTATTTCTCCTATGTTCAGATGGAATTTCCCATTTTATAATTCATGCCCATTGCCTCCTGTCCCATCAGTGAGTATTACTGAGGTGAGTCTGGTTGCCACTTCTTCATTCCCTCCCATCAGGTATTTACACATGTTGATAAGATCCCCCTTGAGACTTCAGTTCCTTTACTCCAAGATAAACAGTCCCTGCTCTCTCAGTCTCTCCTCTTACATCAGATGCTTCATGCCTTTAATCATTGTAGCTGCCTTATGCTGGACTACCTACAATAAGTCTACACCTCTCTGGTTCTGGAGAGCTCAGAACTGGATACAGTAGTCCTTATGTGGCTTTACCAGCGCTGAGTAGAGGGGAAGGAACACCTCCCTCGACCTGCTGGCAACGCTTCTACTAGTGCAAATATGGTTACCATTATACTTCCTGGTAGCGAGGGCCCATTGCTGGCTCCTGTTCAACTTGCTGTCTACCAGAACCCCAGTTTCTCTACTGCAAAGCTATTTTCAGGGTATCAGTAGGAGTTTCATAGCTGCAGCAAAACAGGTGGGTTTTTTTTTATTTATATATATACAAAAATACATATGTACATTTACAAATACATAGGTATATATACAGCTATGTTATATAGTTATGTTGTTCTTTTAGAAAACATATTCTGTACATATATAACAAACTTTTAATTTTTTTTTTATTACCAAGCTTGTTTACTGAGACTTACTCCTGACCATCTTAATACTGATTGCTATCCTATTCTCAAGATGCCTATTGAGCCAGTCCTCTTAAAAGAAAGAAATAATTACACCATACAGTCAATAAAAAAAATAAAAAAGAGAGTGCCTCTAGAGATAGAGACATTATGTTTTTCACCTTAGAAGCCATGATACTTGACAGGGATCCCACATTAAATTATTACCTCAGTATAATATTAAGAGCTTCATGCTTCACAAATGTCTTAAAACCTACAGATACATTAAGTATGATAACATATAGACTGAAGTTTGGACATTCTAGACAGAGCAGTGGTCTCTCATGTTGTAATGAATATGTTTTCTTGAGTAACTGTTTTGCTCAAAAGCTATTACAAACAAAAATGCTTCTTATTTCTCTATCCAGTAAAAGATGGTGCATGTAAAAGCATTGTCAAGTCAGTGAGGTAAAACATTGCACTGCAGTTGAACTGACTGTTAGTTACCCAGTATATAAAGCACCAATTTTGATAGCCAAGGATCAGACTTCTCCAAAATTAGTGAATGTATGATATGAACTATTATGGTTTATAGAAATACAGGGGTTTTTTTGCAGGTATTCACAAAATTCTCAGGTCTGATAATTTTGGCATTTGTAGACACTATTTTACATAGTGGGTGTGCAGGCAGAAATAGAATCTACAGAAATTATTCTGATTCAAAGGTTTTTGCATGATTAAAAAATTTCTAATTATGAAAAAACCTCAAACAAAGAAACAAAGCACAAGCATTTAAACCACTTTTTTTAGAAGATTTGAATCTTCTCTGAGTCTTGTATACATTTACCTGTATCACTAGCATCTAGAATTTATTGGTTGTTTTAGAATGGATGCAGATAAAATGTTCATTTGATTTAATTGTAGCCCAGAAGCATATTTCAGTAACCTTGTTTTTTTTTTTTTCCTTTAGTCCTTACTTGTATGTCTATTTCTTTCTCTGTCCTTTTCCTCTGGCATTAGTATAATTTATCTTCCAATTTTTGTCATTCTCCTGTCATTTGTTCATCCTGCCTTGACTTCTATGACTGTATTTAAGGCATTTATTAACTCTCTAATTCAATACATAGCTTGTTCTTATTATTTCTAGCTGTAAAAAATGTGTGCAAAATGAGAGGAAAGTGGCAATAATAGTAATAAACTGTGACTACTTGTTATCCTGACCCGATTTCTTGTGGCAGGGTTTCAGATATTTAAAATATGCTTTGTAGCATCATATACAGATTTAAGAACAAATTCTGCATTTCATTCCTACCTTTTTGAGTGTTTCACTGTGTACAATGATGGCACAAAATCAAGGATGACATATTAACAGATAAAACACTTGACATCCATCACTGATGAAACACATTCAGTTAACGCATATACTTAACCTTCATGCATATAAGTTAAGGTCAAAAACTTTGTTGTTTCCCAAAATCTGGGAATATCATGTGTAGGACCATACATATTGGTCATACTGGTTAGAAAAAGAGTTTTTATATGTATTTGAAGAGTAGTGCCCCACTGAAATTGTAGAAATTAATATGCATATAATTATCATGTGTGTATGTGTGCTGGTATCTGCCTATGTATGCTTTTTAAAAAAAAAGGGAGACTAAGAAGTTCAATTGGTCTGTAATTATTTTAAACAGCCCAGAGGCAGTATATGCTTTTTAAAGCACTATCTAAAATGTGCCAGCTGACATATATCAGTTGTGATACAACTCAATCAAGCCACTAATTTCAGATAGATTTGGATTGAGCTCAACATCAGATTGAGAAAATAAACAATGAAAAAGTATTCCTGATTTATTTTTTTTAAAGTATCTGAATGCAGTTCATTAATGTGACCCTGAAAAACTCACAGCAGTATCAAAAAACAGTTGTGTAATTAGATGCCAAATTAATCCACCTGGACCAATTAACCCAGAAAAGGCTCCCAGCCTCAGTAATGCAATGTCAACAGAAATAAAATAGGAAAGGAGAACAAGGTTGAGTGAAAAAAAAAAAATTTCTTATGAAAATCAGAACAGAATTAGGGATGATTAAAAAAAAAAAAAGTCTGGGATCAAAGAGATCCCACAGACAAGTTTGCACACCAGTTCAAGATAACACCACAAATCATCACATCATAAGATGCTTGTAATTCACTGGTACATGGAAAAAAGCTGGCAAATCACTGTAACTATCTTGAAATCTTAACAACTTATAAGTTTCATAGAATCATACAATCATAGAATGGTT
>VZRU01015654.1:257843-321187 GCA_013398155.1 Pedionomus torquatus | reverse complement strand
AAGAAAAACACAAATTTTCAGTAATGGCACAAAAATGTTTCCCTGTGATCTACACCGGTAGATAAAATTTTATTAACTACAGAAATGTCTTGATGGAAGAATATTCATGTAATTTGTTTAACATAACAGCTACATCACAGGACCACCTTTCGCCCCAATTCTCCACCTACTGGTGAGTGATCTGAAATTACACTCCCCCTTACACGACAGAAATTGTTGCTGCTGCTTCAAGGAAATTGTGTGTTGTTTTTTTTTTTTTTAGTTTTTTTGTTTGTTTGTTTGTTTGGTTTTTTTTGTTTTGTTTTGTTTTGTTTTGTTTTGTTTTGTTTTGTTTTTTTCAAATTCTAATGAATAGCCGAGATTTTATTACAGCTGTTTTCACCACACAGTAATACAGGCACCGCACTGTTCTGCAGTGAAGTCCAATATCGATAGTTGCTATTGATTCCCTCTCCTATCACAACCATCAGTCCTGTAAACTGGATGCCCACTTTAGTGAGCTGTTAGGCTTCTTCTGTCTTGCCTGTGACCATCAGCCTTGCACACACCAAACCACATGACAAGTGAGTTTGCTTAAACATGGTCTATCAAAGGTCAGTCAACACAGGAGAAGGTATGTATGAAACAATATAACGTAGTCCCCTCTCTCCAAGCAGCACTAGCTTAGGCATGCTGGTGAAAACAAAAACGCTAATTTTGCACATAAACTCACATAGATACAGACCTGTTTTGTAAATAGCTCCATTTTTACATGGAGAAGCCATTGTCAAGTTTTAACAGCGAAATCAGTGTGATGTGTCATACTGGAAACCTGGCGGTAACAAGTACCTTATGAAGTGGCCCGGACTATTATGCTAGTATTTGTGAAAGACAAATTTTCGCAATTTTTCGGGAAGGCAGATGACTACCCTGGAAGCATTACAAACATGAGAAATGATTGCTTTCACTTTGAAATACTTTAAGAGATGTAGGAACAAGGAAATATAAAGCAAGGGGCATAGCCTTGGTACCATGCCTGCAATACGGTGCATATGACATAGACTTTTAAAGGTTCTGTGAGAATTTTACAGACCTATAAGAACAGGTGGATGTAAAGATAAAATATAAAGGATTGGGGAACAGCCAACACAGCTTTTGCAAAGGGAAATCATGCTTCATTATACAGCATGTGTTCTTTGAAGGAGTTTATGACCGTGTGGGTAAGGATGATCCATTCATCTACTCTACTGAATTTCTACTCAGAGTTCCAAAATGATTCTGAAAATATTCCTCTCAGAAGAAAAACAGCAGTAGGACAGAAAAGGAAGATACTTGACTAGATACAGTATTGATTAACAAACAGGAAAAGGAAAGGTCTTGCATTAGAAAGAAACTACCCATAAAATCAAAGACCTTTTCTGAGAATAATCCTTTTATGTGTTTTCATAAATGATAAAGAAGTGTGTAATGAACTCACCTAAAGTCTGCTGATAATAATTGAGGACAAACTACCAAAAAATGTAGACAGATCTTACCAGATTGAGTGTGACTATAGAAATTCAGTGCATATACATGCACTGACACAAGTGGGGAAAAAGGTCCCTAAATTTACACATAAATAAGTGGCTTCTAAGCTAACTATTACCAATTAGCAACTAGATCCTACAGTTATTGTCTTTCTAGGAAAATGTCAACTGAGTGACCAGCAACGTTAGGAATTATCAGAAAGAACAAGACAGAACTTCCTTAATTCACTAACTGAATACACGGCCCACCTGCATCTGGTACATTGCGTACAGCTTTGCTCCCCCATCTCAAAGTAATTCAGTAGAACTAGAAAAGGGCAGTGAGGATGATCAGTGTCCTGGAAATGTATCTACAGAAAAAAAAAACAAACCTTTAAATAGGCTGGAATTAGTCAAGCTGGAAAAGTGACTTTTGAAGTCATGGTACTGAGACTATGAAAAGGAATCAGTTCTTCATGTTGTAATACAGAACAAGAAGACCATCAAATGAGACTGCCAGTGCACAGGTTTCAAACAAACAGGAGCCAGTTCTTCATCTAAGAACTCATTAATCTGTGGACATCCATGCCATCTTGTGGATGTTAACAATTGACATGATTCAAACAGAAAATTGAAAATGTTCACAGGCAAAAAATCACCTTCCCATTGAATATAAAGACACCAATACTGTCAAATGCAGTCCATGTTGTCCAGGAACCCAGTCTAAAGGATGTGGTTAGAAGCTGAGGGAATATGATGGACAGATTCATTGCAAACTTTCACAATTTTTATATATTTCTCAAATCTTCCAGGTTTAGTAATTGCTGGAAACAGGATAAGTACACTTGGCCTGAATAATTTTCAAATGCAGAAAATTGATGATTTGATGCAAGCCTTAATCTGATGGACACTGTCAATGTCTGTAGCCATTTACCATTTCAGAACTTTTTTTTGTTGTTGTTGTTGTTGTTTTTTTGTTTTTGTTTTTGTTTTTTTTTTTTTTTTTTTTTTTTTTTAATTATTATTATTTCAATACTTCCTGGATTGTTTAGGTGGAATATCTTCAAGAATTTTGTTCAGACTTTCAGAGGCTGTTGGGGTACCCAGCTGATTACATGTACCATACTTAAGGTATCTGAAATGTAGATCTGACCTACCTGTGTTATATCCTCCTTTACATCTTTTAGGAAGTCCAAAGAATAAGATTTTTCACAATCTGTTAAATGCATCCAGTTTATCAAATAGTTTTCTCTCCTTATGGTATTAATAATAAAGACTATGCTTGATTTTTTCTGAATCTGTGATTGCAACTGCTTCTCATTCTGTGGCTGGGAATATTAGTCACTCAGACACTAATAAAATAACACAGAGTTGTTCCTATTCATGCTAGAAAATGTGCCCAAGAATTATTTTAGATTTAAGCAAAAAGAAAAAAAATATAATTGTACCAACACATTAGTGTTCCAAGACCAACAGAACATTGTAAAGTTCTACCAACGTTTATCATCTCATTGAAGACTACTTTTAAATAAAAGGGCTATGTAATTCCTTGACAAAGGGTGGATACCTTTACTAGGGATAACATTACCAGAAGTCTTTCAAAAGCAATGTCAGGATCTGACATTGGAATACCCAAGAAAACTTTCTGTTCCCAATCCTATAGACTAACCAAATTAGTTTTAAAATTTTTGCTGCAACTCCCAGGTTTTGATTAAGTTTTCGTATTGCCTAACCTGAGTCACTGAATTTTGGTGCATAAATTAGGAAGCTAGTCTTCAGAGGCTCTCTGTGCAGTCAGCAGAGAAAGATAGGTGTAGAGTTCAGGTCAAGAGCACAATCTGATGAGTCCTCCAGTATCCAGCCTCTAAAATGAAGACTGTTTTGAAGTCTCTGATTCCAATATAGGGCATCCCCTCATCTTCAGTGCTACTATTTTGAGTGACTGAAGGGAATAGCTTCCAATGACACCTTCATAGCATGCGACCATGTCACAATAACCACAAGATAACTTATAACAACAGAACTACAACCATAACCACCATAACAACAGCATGTGTCTTTTCCTCATAGTTTTCACTTGGCATAGACCCCCTCAAAGGGGAAATGAAAATAAAACCCCAAGCTTTTATTTGGAACAGTGATATGCTTTCTGCAGGAAGAAGAAACTTAACTTCTATATACTTCTTATTCTCAGTAATTTTCAGCAGTCTAAGACAATATTTTGTTGGAGGATTGAATTCATGGTTGGACAAGAAAATTCCATGAGAATTTTCTATAGAGGATCTTTATTATATGTTTGCCTCAGCAAGAGCAAGATTCTATCTTATTCTGCAGCTCAGCAACTTCAAAATAATTGTTTTCTATCATTCATTTAGTATTTTGGATAGCACTATTATTGTGACAGGATGTGGATTTTTCACTACGAATAGAGCCTTTTGTTAACATTTATGTCCAGTAATTCAGGAGCCAGCTGCTCCATAAATAATATCAAATCATCTTCACTATCTGAAAGACCAAGGAATCTAATATTAGTCTTGTGGCTTCATCACAGAGGATTTTATTCACCTTTGAAAAGCTAATAGCAGTTTGAGATAAAAAGTCTATTTTCTAATCCTCCTCTTTTATAGTGTTTCCAGCTTTAAAGGTTTTGGTATAGAACACATCTGTCCAAGTTTCCATATTTGATAACCATAGCCTTGCATAATCTGCTTACCATCCAAAGCTGTTACAGCACATGTACAAATTCAAGTGTACTGTTAATCTGTTTCATCAATAAATTACTATAAATGACTCTTTTTAGGCTTCAATCACAGGAGACATGGCTAAAAAGACATAGAAAAAAAGATTGTCTTATATTTACTTTCCCCTTCCTTTATAAAATGATGTCATTCGGTATGCTCAGGCCAGATTTTGATTCTCTCATTTTGCTTCGATCTGTTAGAGGCCAGAGTCTAGGAAAACATCTGAACAAATGACAAAACTTTCCATAGTACTCAGAAGTGCCAAATACCGTTGTAAAGTCACATCACAGAAGAGGCTAAAGAAGAGCACTGACTTGCTGTGACATAAAATTTGTCTGTCAGGGAAGACAAAAGATTATTAATAACTCTTTGCTATGTGCTTAATGAAGTACTTCCCAGACTACTTGAACACTCCTTTATTAAGAACAATGACCTTTTTCCTGAGATTAATGATGTGTTTTAATACAGAAGACCTTATAAAGCAAAGTTTGTTCTATTTTGCTACTCTAGACAATAAAATGTACAATAGCAGTGATTCAAATTTAACTAATTTCTAGACATGAAACATGACTGCAACTATCATTCAAATTACCTTCACATGTGCCAAGAATCACAAGCAGAGTTCTTGGTTTGAAGAACACACCAGTATAAATTCATTGTGATGCAGTGGGATCTTAAACGTAAAATAGTTAGGTGAGGGAAAGGACATCCACAACAATGAGGCCACAGAGTTACTTCAGAGAACTCTATGTCAGATGATGATTTTAACTCCCTCTTTTGCTTTTTACAGTCAGGAAAGAGGAAATGAGGGACAATTTATTATGATTGTTTTACATTGTGTTTTGGAGTGATCGTATGAAAGAGTCTACAGACTCTGTGACCATTTTTCTGCTAAAAGCACAGGAAAAGCAGTATTAAGGACAGAAAAGCATTAAACAAGGGACTGAGCTGAGAATAAGAGGGAGAATGAAAAGACTTGTTAATGATGTACAAAGGACTGCTTCTTTTCTTTCATCACTTCTCTCTTACTACAGTTTTGTTTTCCACTGGGCTTTTTAGTTGGTCTTGAAACTTTTGTTATCATATTTGCACAGTGTCAGTCCATCCCCAGTTAATGACCATTAAGTATCATAGTGGCAACATGCTACTGCACAATCAAGTACTTCAGCTGAACTCTCACCATGAAAGCTGTCCTAAAACTCTGCAAGATGGCTGTTCTGCAACACATCAGTTGCACAACAGGCATTTACGGCACCTCTAGAGAATTTACCGGAGTATATTTTCTTCTGTACTATTAATAGGAGTAACATGAAACTGTCTCAGTAAAGCCATTTGGCAGCTGTACTACAAACCTGTGTTATTAGGTATTTATGTTTAATTGCTTGCTGTTACCTAGCTTTCTTCTCAATTTCTTCCTTCTCCTAACCAAATTCATCTTTAAAGCTGAGTGACTCAGCTGCTTCACTGAAAAAACCTGTGTCCCTGATGTACATCTTGTTCTGCAAAAATAAACTACAGTGAAAAATATTTCTATTTAATACAAAGATTTGTGAACTACGAAGCTTTAACAGAAAGTTATACAATGTTTCTTATAATCTCCCCTCTTTCCACCCCCAAAATTTCTGACTTTCAAATTACCCTGAGAATTTCCCTGTGATTGCTAACAAGGTTGATCACATGCCAGGGTCTTATTCTTTGCACACAGGAACACAGATTAGTTCAGTCTGCCTACGCAGTCAAGCACTGGTCAAGTCTTCCACTTAATCTCCTGTGACGTGAATGAAGAAACACACTAAATTAGCTATGTGGAATGATTGAATCACTACAGTCGAATGATCAAATGCCAGCACAGAGCTGCCATAAAAGCTCAGACCACTAATAAGACTTTTCTGCTTTACTGAATCAGTTACTTTGTTAGTTTGGGTTTCAGGTCTTTTTTTATTTTGTTTTGGTTTGTTTTTTTCTTTTTTTTTTTCTTTTTTTTTTAAGTGCTGTTCAAAAAACTGAGTTCACCTGAAAAAAGAATAAAGTGCACTATTTCTGTTTGTTGTCTTTTAAATAAAATTCAGTGCTTTTACAACAGGTTCTGAGAGTTCACTTTTTCAACATGTTTCAAACTGTGTCAGAAAACTAGACCATTTGCTTTTAATCTACCGGGGTAGCTTCTTGCAAAGCCGCTTTTTAATTTCACGTTCCCACAGAACAAACAGGACAAGCTGTTGCTTAATGTTAGCACAGAATGTAAGTACTTGAAAGTGCTTCTGGAGAAAGAAATTAAAATGCTAAAATAAGCACCATTTAATACCAAATGCTAAAGTTTTGCATAAGGGTATAATACTACAGAAATGAACAACCAAAATTTTCAAAATAAAGATTCTTGTGAAAATGTTGAGAATCTAGCCTAGAATCTCTTGATTTGATCCTGGAGACTTTAACCCCAATTGGCTATGAAAAAACTGAAGCAATCCTTCAGCTTTAATCCCTTTTAAAAATCGTGGACAACTTTATATTTACAATCATCCTGAAGATGTAGCCTAAAGGATCTAATTCCATTTGACTTAGCAATATCTGGGAGACAAATTGCCCATTTCACTTTCTCAGAATTACCATAAATGCATTCGCAAGATCTTCAGTGCATTATTTCAACTTGATATGCTCGCTCAGTAAATAAATCTTTCCCTTATGGAATTTCTTCTAAACATTAGTTAAAAGAAAAAGAGTGTTTCTCCTTTAGAAACATCAGCTATCAGGACAACTCATGATGAGTTAAATGTTCATATGCTCATGATGTGGAAAGAAGATTTTAATGCCATCCTTAAGGGTATATCTGTGGCTTTTTACAGAAGACACAGTAACGGGGTAAACTTCATGCTTTAGAACATCAGAATTTTAAATGATCCAGTAAACCTCTTTCACAATTAGAAAGACCAACATTTTAGTGACACTGAGCTAAGCCTTAAATACATAATGAAACTCAGTTCTATTTGAAACAGGGAATATATTATATACTAAAACATGGAAGCCTGAGTGCAACTCTGAAAGTCTTTGAACACAACTGTGTTATTAAGTGTGTGACGGCATACGAATCTGATGGGGTGTAGGCTGGTTCAGGGAGAGCAGGCGGAGGGCAAATTGATATTATCAGATCCCAGCTTCTGTTGCAAATGGGGATGACAGTTCCTATCTACTTTACTACTGATTGAGATGTCCTTAGTGTAGTGATACTCATGAACTCTGCTAAATTTAATTTCTGTTTCCATTTGACAACAGGCAGGAAAGCACTATGTCACTGGGATTTTAATAGCCATTACCTTCAACATAGGAAAAAGTCACTGTAGATTTTAGTTTATTTTCCAAGGCTATTTCAGGAAACTTGCAAGATGGAATACATTAAACCAAACTGAATAAACAGTCCTGAATCGCACATGAAGGGTCAGTGTGGTAATAAAAGGGAATTGGTGCCAATAAAGGCATCAGTCATAGCCCCATAGTTTTGGGGGACTGATTTACGTGGGAAGTTGGGAAGTAAAGTTCTAGCATGACTGAACTGCAAATTTGTGCCATTTTTGGTTTCTGGCTACATTAACTATTACTGGGAATGGTGGCTCCTATTGGACCTTATCACCCCAGGGGTTTCCTTCCCATGGAAAGCAGGATATGGCAAGTTGGGCAGGAGGAAAGAGGAACTCTTTGGTGTCAGCCAGCAGGGTTCTGGGACACAGCTGGAATGTCTTCCCATATCTGAGAAACAAAGGAGCATTTCTATGCTCCTTTATAGCTTTTCAGCTTCAAGCTACGCCAGCTTTTTCCTCAGTATGAATGCCTTTTGCTCATCTTTTCTGTAGGCAATAGTCCATTACTGAACACAAGACTTGGCATGATAGACAGGAAATATAACCACAGCTTATCCAAAACGCAGTTCTCCAAATTTTGATACAATTTCCTTATTCAACCCTAACGTTATATTCACTGTTAGTCTTTGATATTTTTATTACTTACAGCAGTAAACAGCATAAATTTGGACAGTTTTGTAATAAGAAATAGAACTCTGAGAAGCAGTTTCTCTTCTGATGTCATCACTGTTGTAGTGACACAAGAACTTATCAAGCTATAGGAACAAAATAGTTGCATATTGTGCTTTGATTAAAACATGAAAAACATCCACCAGACAAAATTAATGAGACACAGTTCTACAACTCTATGTTGATTTATAATAATTGAGTTATTGACTTAAAGTATTTGAGAGTTATATGTGACAGACCATTTTTTTTCTTTTCTGGGTAAAAATTGTTCCACTGTAATAAATATACACTAAAGGATGCAGTATTTTTAATTCAGATATTCTATGTAAACAGCAGAGATAATGTAAGGGGAAGGATCTTTAGAATATGGGATCACCACCTAGAACACTATGTTAGTTAAAGATCTCTCAGCGTTTCTCTCTAGAATAACTTTTTAAGTATGAAATCGTAGACCTGAATCCTTGTAGCGCTTTCTCTGTTAATTGCTGCATGTCTCTCATGAAGCTTCATATAAATGCAGCCTAGCAATGCCCAATGCTATTCCTCACCTCTCTGAAATAAGAACATAATAACAATGTTTGTGAGAGAGACAAAAGAACATAATAACAATGTTTGTGAGAGACAAAAAAAAAAAAGAGCAAAGTTCAGGATTTTATCACAAATAACATTTTAAAAGATTTATTAAAAAAATCAAAACTATACAAGTTTAATGCCTTTTGGAAGAGGAAACGTATTTAGTTGTTAAACTAGAAGAAGGGAATTGACTTAATCTGTGTTAATAGCCTATTTTTGA
Source organism: Pedionomus torquatus (assembly GCA_013398155.1). Lineage (NCBI taxonomy): Eukaryota > Metazoa > Chordata > Aves > Charadriiformes > Pedionomidae > Pedionomus > Pedionomus torquatus. Next base: position 312,147 of record VZRU01015654.1, on the reverse strand, counting down.
GAAGGTCTTATTTTATATGACTCTGCAAATTACTTCTCATGTCTCTACTCCTGCCCTCTATAAAATGGTATGACAACCCCTTTTTTGAAAAACCAAAGTATTGAGCCATAATTCTTTCAAGATGCAAAAGCGCACACAGGCCTAAGATAAGAAAGAGTCTTTTACAGCATGTCCTGAATCATTTTTATTTCTTTTTGAACTGGGATGTATGAATGCTTTACTAAACTATAACCTTACGAATCTCATGAGAAGAGACTGTAATGCCCACATTTTCTTTTTAAATAACTAATTGTATTTATATTCTTAGATCTTATAACGGCAAAGAAACCAGCAGCTTTTCAACGCAAACCTTTTTATGTAAAAGAATAAAATCTTTAGAGTTCAGACCTGTAGCTTTGCTGAGCTTGTGGACTCCACAATACAAATTGATATAGATCATATTGAGAAGTAAATGTAGCCACAGGTGTAGTGCTCAGACCACTTCTATAGGTAATGTCAATTGACTGCACGCCCATTTCATGGCAACAACAGTAACAGGAATGTCTGCAGAAGGATAGTAATTACAAAGATAGGTGCTAACAATGTAGCAGTTTTCCAATAATTTTGCAGCATACTTATCACATCAATCAGCTCTCATACCTGTCTTTGCTAAAAGGTACATTTATTCAGTTACCTACGGTCTATTTCTTCCTTATTCTGCACAATGTGAAATTTTATATACTTGAGCAGATGCCATAATTCCATCCCCATACCTACTTTTAAATTTATAATGGTGTCCAGAGCTCCAGATTTCAGATTACAATGCTAGCATAGCTGTCATACATGCAGAGAGAGTCTCAGTTTCAGTATCTAAATGTCAACAACTACACTTGAATCCTCACAAACACGCAAACAATTCTGTTTCCCAAATAAGAAGGAAACCCGAATGACAACTCTTACCATGACCTAGAAGAAGGGAATTCCTGATTCAGCCTGTAAAGCAGACTGGCTGGCAGTTCTTAATTTTTTGACTGACTTTTACTGTTCTTTTACTCACTTCTTTCCAATATTATAAAGCTGGAGTAAACTTACTTGAATTTCCATACTGGTCATACTACTGGTTCATATAGTTCACTTAGACTCCAGTCTTGTAATAGTGACTAGGAATAGACACTATGTGATACACTTTGCTTTTGTCTTGCACTACTGCAATCATATTTTATTTTCACTTCTAAAAAGGATATTTAAACCTCTTAGATAATTTGCCCATCCTCCTTGTCTTCTCTCTTCTTGAGACTATAGAGCTAAATTCACCTAACATTTGTACTGACAGAACCTGTCTCAGGACCTGACGCTGCAGACTGTCAGGTGGAAGGTATAGGAAAAGATTAATTTGGCCATCTCAAGAGATCCTTAAAACTGTGGCAGAATTACTGAAACACTCTAATGGAAAGTGACTGAGCTATAATTTGTAGTATTACCAATTTTTGCAAATATATCTAGAGATTATGTTCAAATAAGAGAATTTTCATATGCCTTTATGTGTTATATCCAGAAAATTCTTGCGTTAGCTAAAACCTATTCCCTAAGCATATCTCCTTCTGCCAGGAAATACATGTTCCACTTGGCCACACAGAATGAAAGCTAGGGAAAAATACCACTTTGCCTTGTGGCCAGTGAAATGGGTGGGGTTCTGTACAGAAAAAAAAACATGAAAATAAATACTGCAATGACATTACAGTGCTTCTCAACCTCTTAGAATTTCAGCAATCCTTTTCATCTATTCCATGTAAACTATACATAAATCTATTATAAATCCATACAAATCTATTGCATGTGTGACTTGAAAGAATAAATCCCATTCCTCTGGCAGAACCTCATTGAGAACAAAGAATCAAGAACTATGCCAGAGAACCGGTACACAATTTTATGCAAAATACGGTGAAATACATTCTCTTCAGTTGTAGTCACTCTCTGTTTCACATAGCAGCACGCTTGTAACTGTGCTGATGTCAGTTAACGGAAGCTTTTATTTTGAAGAGAAAAAATGTGGTAGGACGCCAACAACTTTGAAATACTCAGACCTGATTTTTCATATATATGAAACAGATCTCTTACTCCTTTACATCATCTAACAGTAACCTTTCTATATGTGATGCACTTGGATACAATGAATATTTTTCACAGAATATGGAAACGAGTGCAGGAATAAAGTAGGCAGAGAGGAGATAAGATGGAAAACAGGAGCTTTCTCAGTTCCTTCAGAAGACAAGGCTAAGGATGGATATTACAGTAGGATTCAACTAATCAGTAGGAAGCTGTAGAGAAGACAGATCCAACATCTGCTTAGAGGTGCACAATGAAAGGTTGCAAGGCAACAGATACAAGTTGTGACAAAGGATATTCAAATTAAATTTTAGGAAAAACATGGTACACATGGATATTAATGGTCAAAGCCTGCGCTGGATTTGCACAGAAAGGTTGTAGAATCTCCATGCTTGGAGAACCTTAACATCTGCCTGTACAAAGCCCTGAGTGACCTACTGAAGCATGGAAATCATATCTATCTTTCAAGTTTGCTTTGCTTTGCAGGCCAGAGAATTTGGACCAGACAACTTCCAGAGGTTGCTGTTTACGTAACTAGTTCTGTGATTCTATGAAACTGAAATGGGGATTAGAACCCGAGGACACAGAGTTAGAAGACTGCAATTAAGTAGCCTTAAGACCATACTCTACATAGCCTAAAAATGGAGAAAATTATTAAGAATCTCAATACTTCTGCAACCAAATATTTGCAAAACTTCATAACAAAGCACATGTCTCATCCCCCCTCTAGTGGCTAGTATACATAGGACAAGTCACTGCTAAAACCACTTTGTAAACTCCAGTGACAAGTACTTGGGAAAAGGAATAAAAGAGGTTTATCAGACATCTAGATATCAATACATTCTCACATCAAGGAATTAGTAGGGTTTGCTTTCAACTCTTTTTTTTAATTATTTTTTATTTTTTTTTAAGTTAACAAATGGCATATGACGTACATTCCTAGCATTTAAGACTTCCCTCTGTCCCTAAAGCACTTAAAATGTAAAAATTTTTCCTGCACTCAGGAATTTTTGCACTCATTTATTCTATTTTCAAATGCTTTTTGCATGTTTGCTCTTATGCATATATGCCTATGTGTGTATATATAAGCATAACTCTGTGTAAGGGTTTAATTTTTGTGGTTATATATACACTTACATTTATGTGTGCATTTTCTTAGTCTACTAAACTGAAAAAGCATTCCCAAGATCCATTTCTTCAGACAAGGTCACCTAAAGTAATTTTTTACATCTATGACTGAATAAAAATGCCTAAGCTTTGAACTTACTTGTGCAATTGCCAATTATGTGAAAGAAGTTCATGTATTCAGATCAGAGAAAAATACATCAGGCTTCCATGCCTAAGCATGGAAAAGTTAAAAATAAATAAATAGTGGCAATAAAACCAACATTTAACTGCTTAGAAGTGGGAATACTTTATAAATATTTACTTACAGAGCTACTGATCATATCTGACACATGTCAAATAGTGAAAGGAAATACAGAAACTCTATTGATATCAATTATGCAAATATGATTCTTAAAGTGAGGACAATCAAAGAGATCAAAATGAGACATTTAAAATACTATTCACAAAAAATTATATCTAGCTCCTGGGCAAAGAGATGTGAATTTTCACACAGATGAAAAAACAAGAGAACGTTTTACAATTATTTCAATGACAGTAAATGAAATTAAATCATTAAAGTTGATAGAAAATTATATTACTGGGGAAAAGATCCAAACAGTGCTAATTTGTACCATAGTTTCAGGTACAGTAAGACAACAAACATTGCCTGATGCTTGGCCTCTAGTGTACTGAAAACACCTTTCTTTGCATCTGAATAGCAACAGTAAGGCAGTACCTATCACACAACATATCAAATAACAGTTCTTCACTCAGTAAATTAGACATGCTTTCTTTCATAAAGGTAAGTGATATATAGGTCACAGCTACCAGAAATAAATAGCACATGGAGAAACTCAACAAGCCATTTTGCAAGTGTCTTCTAACCACAGTCTTGTATATTCCCAACTGGGCAATTTTAATTTAGTTACCAGTCTGTCAAGTGGTAACACCTAACGTTAATTTTAAGCATTCAAAGACCTAATAATTTCAACGAGGCAAATCACGTGCTTAAGATTAATTTGTACTAACCACATGTAGAGTAGGGCTATGCACATTTCATTTGGTAGCAGAGGGAGGCAACCTCTGTCAGCCAAGGAGACAGAAAGCACTTGTTTCCACAGCATAGTATGAAAAAAGCGTCTTTGATCACCTGCCAGTACTGATAGCCCTATTCTCCTACCTCCAACAGCTGTTATTATTTTCACAATACCAGATAATGTACTAGCCATTACAGAGAAAACAATAAAAACAGCAGCCAGTATCCAGAAGTTTAAACAATCCAAGTTACACCTCTCAATACAGATAATGGCATTTAACAATAGTGTGGAAAAAGGCTGCTGGTGGATAGGATTTACCAGAGCAGATTTAACTGGGCAATGTCTTTATTAGGTTGCTTTTGAAATCTAGACCCATTAATCAATTGTTCTAAATATATATAGGCTCTTTACTCTACAGAAGCAACAAAATATGCCATTCTTGGCAAGATAGTGACCAGGTACATCCTCTACATTTCAGTCTTGAACAGCTGAAAGAATCATGACAGTACAGCTTAAATTGAAATCACTAATCTTGCAAGTCAGTGTTCTAAGTTAGGCTCCCATGATAGAAAATGGAGAGAAACAGGTAGCCCCACATTCTGTAATTTATGGAAGTACTTTAAAATGGGAAGAATCATCCTTTATGAATGTCCTTTTCTCACCACTGCTTACAAAGACACCTTTAACAACTAGCTTTGACTAGATGCTTAGTTCTCAGCTCAAGTTAGATAAAATCCCCACTTTCAGACTTCAGATATACATCACAGAATCATTGAATTGTTTGGGTTGGAAGGGACCTTAAAGATCATCTAGTTCCAACCCCCATGCCATGGGCAGGGACACCTCCCACTAGAGAAGGCTGCTCAAAGATCCATCCAGCCTGGTCTTGAACACTTTCAGGGATGGGGCATCCACAGCTTCTCTGGGCACCTGTTCCAGTGCCTCACCACCCTCAGAGTAGGTAAGTTCTTTCTCATATCTAATCTAAGTCTTCTCTCTTTCAGTTTAAAACCAATACCCTTTTTCCCCTTGTAGACATGGATATTGGATTAATCAAGATACAATTCTTTTAGCACCAGCTAAAATAAGGATAAATAACCTCTGCTGGGAGATAAACCTTTCCACACACATGTCAAAAGCCCCCCAAAAAGCTTATGAATCAAACCTGTTTTAACAGCCATAACAGCATGCCAGAACTCTGGTTACAAAAACTGATGGAAATTTAGTACCGCTACTGCAACGCTGGTGATTGCCAAGGATACAGACACCTTTTGCATACTTCTACAGGCTCCAGGAAAAGAGATTGATTGGGGAAAAAAAACCCACACAACAAAACCAAAAGAAATCTGGTGAATAGTTACTAGTTTAACCAGTATAAAAACATATTCACTAAACAGTATGGTATCCTGAATCTCAGCAAGCACCTCAGAAGATGTAATGCATGAAAGTAATTTTTCAGGTGCAGTGAAAAAAGAAACAGATCATCCTTAAGGCTAAAAGTTTATGTAACAGGACACAAACTGAGGAGTCACATTCCACAGAGCAACATTTCCTCTAAGATTTCTTGCATTTTTCTTCTAAAATAGCAGTTTTCCTTAAGTTGTACAGTTCCAGGATACCAAATGAAACAAAGTGATTCAGATGTTAATTGGCTGAGTCACAGACTGTTAAATATCTGAGGATATGATTCTTTTACATAAAGGATGATGTCCAATTTAAATACCATACCTTTAGGTTCTGAAATACAGTTCTATTAACAATAATTTATTGGAAAATCACAAATTGTACTATTCTGTGGACTGACCTTCACATTTTGTATCGGAGAGTTCAGGATTTCTTTGGTTATTGTTGGGGTAAGATACATTTGCTAAAGTAAACTCTTGCAGCTGGAACTTCTCCAGCTCTCAGTGACTGGGCTAATTAGGATTGTACTGGATACTATTTGTGAAGCCTTTCAGTAAAATAAGCTTACCTGACCAAATGATACAAAATGAGAAATTGTGTGAGTGGCGAGTCACTACACTTATTTGCTCTAAAGTGTTCTTCGGAAAATATAAGTGAAAAAACAAATCTACCTGAGAATTCACGTCACCTGTTTGGAAAGTTGATGTCCTTCCCACATGACTTGCTGTTGAGCTTTATCACTTTAGTTATCCAACGTGGGATTTAAAAAATGCTGTGTAACTAATGAGCATAATAATATCCTATAAATTGGTTGAAGTAAAATACGATATTTTGTGTAGTAAAAAAATTTAAAAAATAAAAGCAAAGGTCACAGAATGGAAAAGATAAGTCAGTTCTAAGTATGACTTAATGAAGAGAAATACTGAAAAAAATAGTTTTTAAACAGTGATTTAAGATAATGATAAAAAAAAAAAAGAAAAAAGAAACTGGATTTCATTTCATGCTATTCTGTATCAATGAATAATTCTCTGATTTTTTCCCTGTGGAAAAATGATACAACTCTAATAGAATGATTCATAGCACTAAACTGTTCTTCTTTGCAAAGACCATGTACATTAGAAGGACTTCTAGAGGAGAATGATTATTTAGAAGATTTATTATTGTAAGATTGTGGTAAGATGATCTGGATGGCTCAGTGCATGAAATCTTATCCTGGCAGAAGTGCTTTCTACTTCCAAAACACAGATGCACATTTGAAAGCAGGCTGAAGCTGCTGCAATACTTTGCATCGGCTTATGTTGACTTGTCAAAAGGCTGTAAAACAGCAGTAAGAGTGTACCCTTAACTAGACCAAACAATCCATGTTGACATGAGCAATGGAAGAGGTCCACTTTTTTATTGAACCGAAGAAGGTACCACAATAGCAGTAGCAATAACAAAGCATGTGCATGGGTAGGTAAGGGAATGCACTCCTACATTTCTACCATGGCTGTTAGAGGTTTGTTTACCAAAGGAAAAAAAACAAATATCTTCCTATGACCAATATCAATACACCAAAAAATAACTAAAGCAAAAGCAATCCTGCTGAACAAATTGCACATGCAGTGTAAGGCACACAAACTCAAAAATAAGGTTTTGCAGATCGGATTCTCAAACTATCTCATGAAAATATTTCCTAGCTAATCCCATGAAACAGATGGATTAAAAAATAACATCAGCTATAGCTTAAATAGTATCTCTCAGAGCTGCAAAGGTAGTATAATTGACTATAAGAACAGTTACGTATACTGGTTCAACTTAGGTTGCATCATCATCAAAAATGCAAAACGTATCAGAAAAGTCAGTGGGTGATAAACATTAGTACATTACCCATGAGGCAAATCAGATGGCCTAATGACTTCAGCAGCGAGCTCACCTCCAAATTGCTGGGTGACACTGAAAGCAAATCTGGCCACCAGCTGGATTACTAGCCTACATGGTTCACAGGCACCAGCTGCTACCCTCCCCACCTCTTCTCTGCCCCAAAAGATGCTGTATACAAAGCAGGATTCTCATGACAGACCATCACCTGACTGTAGGCACGCTGGGCAACATGAAAAAGCGGGGAGCACAATGCTGGGACACAATTTGCAAGGAGTGCCTTCCTGCCTTCCTACTAGAGCTCTTTAAACAGTAGGGTCCCAGCACAAACAGTGCAGTCTCCCTCCAGCCCAGCAGCCCGGACCAGGCTGAGTGCCTCAGGCTAGAAGACAAGATCTCAGAGCTAGAGACCTTCTAATGACTGCAGACATTCCATAGGTATTTGAAGCACACCTCTAGCTGCAGGCCTATGTCTACCTTCCAAGCCTCCGTCATCTTGCTGACAAGATGTTGAACTGGTCACAAGAGGAAACCTTAGAGATCCAGACAGTTCTGGAGGCTTGGCAACCTGGTATGAGTACAGCTTGTATGCTAGGGATGAGAAGCAGGGCAGGCAATACAGACTATAGAGCAGCTGGAAGGTGGGAGGACATGGAGTTGGTTGAAGCAGCAGAAATACAGAATGCAGGAATGGGACTTATGGCAGGAATAGGAGAAAGTCCTATTTTGGATAGCTATAAGGAATCCATCACGTAGCTGTGGCTCTCAAATTCATTGCAGTGTGGCTTCAAGAACCAGAAAGTTTGGCAGCCCTTACTCTGTTACTCTTTCAGTTTCACTTGATCCTGCATTAAACTGCTCTCCTCCTGCCCCAACCTGCTTTGCATCCCACATCCTCCCAACCCCACTACACTTACACTACTTTTTGTATACAAACTAGGGAATACAGGTCTTACATACCATATCGTTCTCTAATATCAAATAAACCACAAAAAAACCCCGTGCAAATTCAAGCTATGAAGGTGGATCAGTGAAGGTTCTATAGGTATTCCCATGATTTTGTACGCTTATCATTATCCTGGCAGGTGGCAGGGAAACACCACTCTGAAGCAGAACTGTAAACTTGTTTCTTCATTCTGTACAGTGCGTGTGTACCACCCGGGCCCCAAATCTACAGACAGTCCTACCATACCAGTTAATTAATTTCAATGGGATTTAAATGAATATTGTTCATCAGTCTGTAATCTGTGCTTCAGGAATTACATACCATGTGGTAACAGTAAAGCCCCAAATGCCACTACGTTTAAATGACTGGTGCTATCTTACTTAATTATTGCTATTAATGTCAGTGCAACATCACAGTGTTAACCTACTAGTACTGTTAAGAGAAACACGGGCTAAACCCCCAGTGCTCAGGCTTACTTTCTGTATCTAAGGGGAGTAATGATTAAAACCCTTTTGAAGATCACCATCAAAGGCTATTTTGCTATTGATTTATACTGAATGTTAATAATTAAACAGCTGGCATATTTCTCAGCTTCCTCTCATTTAGATCCAATAAAAGGTAATCTATTTATATTCCACTCAAGATCTCTAGTGGTTCTTTACTACCTCAGTATCCAGTAAATACTCAGTAAGCTTATTATGGAGCAGGACTAATATTTCACTTGAATTGGTAGGAAAATGGCTTCTTTAGATCCCAACAATAGCTGTTGCTGAATCTGTGAAGTGGAAAGGAATCTGCATAACACGCGAAGAAGCTACCCAATCTCTTAAACCACTTTCTTTAAACAGGAATTGGGCCTGATTCATGAAAAAAAAGGTGTATGTTTAGTGGGTGGTAACTTTGATGTAGTTCTTTTATATATACATGGGTTAGCCAGAGTGTCTGAATAAAAAAGGAAGCCAATCTGCTTTTATTCAGGCATAGCACCATGTGGGCTGAATGTGAAAAACAGAAATGGTATATTAAATGCGATTCAGAGAAGAGACTCATTTTCTTGTTAGTACAAATTATGGGAATAGGAGCCCAACTGAAATGTGTAACACAATGATATGAATCAGTGATGACTATAAATGTGGGTCTCAGAACAAAACTTGTTTTTCCTATAGCCAAGAGTTATAGTGACATATTTGTTTCTACCGTCCTCACAGAAGAGCTGAAAACACCTGTTAAGAGAAGTGACTGATCTCCGGTGATGTTCCAGCCCTTCCCACACTACTCCTTCCTAACACTGGCACAGTGCGTGTAAGATTACCCTTAACATCTGATCATTCAAGGGCCTGCACTGATTGTGACATTAAAACCAACCCAGATTTGATATCAAAGGTATGTTCATCCTTCAGCCTTTATGTCATTGTTTATCACCATTCTTGGGCAGAATGCCAGGGGACCAATTGCAGCAGAAAATTTGTGTACTTTTCCTAGATGAAATTTACATTTGTAACTCACTACACATCTCATAAAAGGAACAGCTGCTTAAAATTGAAAATCAAACCATCAGTTTCTGCTAGATTAAAATGAAAAAAAAGAAAAGAACTAGCAATTAAAGTAATGTTTAAAGTTCACAGGGGTTACTGCATTTTATTAAAACAGGTCCAGTATGAAGCACCTTTCTCATTAAAAATCCATTGCTGCAAAGGAAAGAATCATTTTACAGGGGTGACACTTGATCACTTTACAGGGGTGACTTCCTGATCATTTTGTAATTGGATTTCTAGACAAACACCACTGAAAAGGATCCAAAAATCTCCAGACTTCTGTACAAATTATTTTTTCTGTTTGCATGAAAAAGTGGAAATGAAGAAAACCACCATGAAGAAGTGATCTTCATAAATGGATCCACCCAGTATCACCCAGAAGACTGAGCTGTCTTAACAGAGTTTCTGTCTTTCGAACCCCTTCAACAACTCTTTGCCTGTACCATTTCTAGCAAAGCATCTTGTACAACACAAGCATTTGAAAATGAAATAGACAGTGAACAATTTTACTGTAATTCAGAAAGGACAAAATATTTTTGTCCTTATTTTTGAGGAAGCAGATCAACAGTTTATGGCTGTACAAGTGGACTGCCAGTATCACAAGCATGAGTAAGACTGGGTCTGTTACATAAATGACTGATGGATTTGGCTTTAAAATTACATAATAATTAATATTATTTGGGTTTAAGATTATCCCAAACACAAAACTGTAATACAGTTCTACTCTTTTCTTTTGAAAAGTGATCTGTTGATCTTGTTGATCTTTATTGACAGCCACCCCATGTTTGAAAGAATCTGACTATGCTTTTCTGGGAGCTGTCAGATAGGCAAAAGGGTGAAATTAATTTATTGACCCTTTGATAAAGCTTTGTTTTCAAGGCAATCTGATATTGTTGGCTTTGGTTTTATTCATCCTGTATTTGCATTAAATTATGCAGATCCTTTCAGCACTCAACTTGTGAGTGAATCAAGACAAGCCATATACTTCTTACATAGCTATAGTGTAAATATATCAAACTAACCTAAAGCCAAACTACAAGGTGTAGTGACCCTATTGGACTGGAAGTATTTTAGTTCATATGTACCAGCTTCTTAGGTTTACTATTTTCCATCAATTTTGTCCATGGCCATTAGGTATGCCTTCTGGCCTGTAACAGACTGATCTATCATGTCACACAGTGATCTTTATGGTATTAACTACTCTACTGCCAATATCTGGAATTCTGGCAAGGAGATATAGAGGAGATGAATAATAACGGTAACATGAAATTTGAGACCTATAAAGCAATACAAAGAATTATATTTCCATGTCAGATTCCTCTATTCCATTTTGACAGACTAAAAACTGTACTGGAGAAAGCTTTTCTTCAAATCAACTGACATGGGTTATTCTACAAGAACAGGATGGTCTGTTTCATTAATACTCTTAACAGTTCCCTTAAAAGAATCCAGTATTTTTGGGAAATAGGGTCATAGGGAAGGGAAATTCTCCTCTCCTGGGCCCCATAAATCTCTCTCTCTCTCTGAAGATTTATGCAGGCCAAAGGCAATTATGGCTATTTACATAGAAAGCCAATGCTTACGTATAGTCTCTCAGTTTCTATGGCAGCACAGCTCCTATAAAAACACGGGTCTCCAAGCTCACCAGCATCCTTGTGTACTCTCAGCCATTCCCTTAACAGCAAATTTCCATTCAAAACATGCCAGTCCGCATAAATTAATGCTGACCCCACCATTGGTGAACAGCAAGATGCTGAGGAACGCTCCCACTATGAATGGCTGGTGGTTGCGCTGCTGCTTCCTGGCCTCCCTCCTGCCTCTCGCCAGCATCCTCACTGGGACAGCTGAGGGTCTGCCAGGTGAGCAGCGGGAAGAGAAAACCACGCCAAAGAGCACACTTTCATTTATGTCTTGCCACCTTCTCCTCCTCCTCTGAGTGAACTGAAAAATCCATCACCCAGAAAATTAAGATGGAAAAGACTGAAATCACTTCTGCTTTCACTGTTGCTAGGATTACACAATAGAAACATTTCCTAGATAATGGGATTTGTCAGCGTCAGCTGAAAGAAGTGCCTACTGATTGATAATATTAAGAAACCAACTACCCCTATAAACAGGAAGCGGGTGACGTTATTTTCAAGTTAATTCAATGCCTGAAGCAAAGCTATATATTACTGTTAACTATAGAGATAACTGGAGCACTTACACAGAGTTTACTTAAATTTTACATTGCGATTAAAGTGTCTGCTTCACACAGACACCTGTTTAATCTTCTCAATATTACCTTGCCCCATTCCCAGGAAGAATTATAGGATTTGTATATTACTACTGCAACACCTAATTGCAGCCAATAAAAAAGAACTTACTCTTTAGGGTATCAGGAAGTATCCTGTATGTTTATTAAAAAATAAATGTATTAATGTATAAAAATATATTACTTCAGTTGAAAGTCCAACGGGAAAGATATTTTTATAGAGCAAAAAAGAAGACGCTGCTTAGGACAAGAATACTCCTCACCAAAAAAATTAAAAATGTATTTATGGAAGTTAAGTATCACATCATTATGTGACAGTTTTCACTTCAGATGCTGAGAGCCTTGGATTGGCAGGAGACTTGGAAGTTTTGATTAACAACCTACTGGAGCTCTTGGCAATGTGCCTGGGTGTTTCAGATTACTGCTGCTATAGAAACTCCCCTGGGTGACTGCACTGCTTTTCTTTTTCTCACATTTCTAAAACATTGGTCTTCAATTTTTAATTTTTTTTTTTATTTGTCCTTTTGCAGTTTGCTTCACTTGGTAGCAACTGCTGCACTAGCATTCTACCATCACTCAGTGAATGGCACAGCTACGCAAACAGCTATCATTACAGATAACAGGCATCATAAAAGAATTTGCCATATGCTTTGTCAGCTGGCCAAACTGATGACACAATTCTTTTATAGCAGTCTGGGCAGTTCATAGAAGGTATATACATTTTGTGAAGCTGGCAATCCATTAGCATTTCTCTGACTAGTTAACAAGGACTGATTATATATGAGCTTAATATTAGCTTAATTATAAATGACTATTTAAAAATTGTAATTCCAACTTATTCAAGCTACAAAAAATCACACAAAGACACTTAACCTTTTGGAATATATTCCCTCCTTTCAGTTCACTTTTTGAATTATTTTTCTTTTTTCCCCTTCCAGGATAATCCAAATTACACTAACTAGGTGAATGGGCTATCTCTTTCCAGCACCACCAACAGACTCTAGTGGGAGCAGGAGCAGGACCAAAAGCATTTTCCATTGCTACTTAATGGAAAAACATACAAAAGAGTGAAACTGTATAGAGTACACTGCCTAACTGCTGCCTTGAGCATCTGACCAGGCTGTGGCACACAGTTCACACCAACTATACAAAAAAGCTACACCTATCCAGGCCATCATTGGCAAAGTGACCGCATCTTCTGCACACACCAGCCCACCCCTACTATTCAGTCAGAATTTCCTGTGTTTCATTTTGTGTGTGACTTCTGGTCCTTTCAATCACACACCTCTGAGAAGAGGCGGGCCCTGTTTTCTCTGTAGAGACCAGGTATCTGAAGACAGAAGCAAGACCTCTCATCGGCCATTTCTTTTTAAGGCTGAACAAACCCGGTTCTCTCAGCCTCACCTTGCACAACCTCAGAATTACTCCAGCTCCATGACCATCTTGGTAGATCTCTGCTGGATTTGACCCAGCACATCAATGTCTTTCTTTTAATGGGGAATCTCCAACTGGTCATAATTCTTCTAATGTGATCCCACAAGTGCCAAATAGAGGGGAAGGACGTGCTGGTTAAGCTTGCTAACACTGCCTGGGACGTGATTGCCTGTCTTTGCTGCAAGGGCACACTGCAGAATCATGCACAACTTATTGTCCATGGATACCTCTAGTGGCTATAAAGCTGCTTTCTGGCCAGGTGGCCTGCCAGTCTGTGTTGTTGCATGGAACTATCCCAGTCCCAGACAGGACTTTGCATTTGCTTCTACAATAAAACAAGAGGCAGCATTTGTAGCCTTTGAGTGGACTCTGGATTATTTCAGACTTCTCCAAACCACTCAACTTTGAAGGAATATGATTACACGTTGCCAGCTTTTATAGTTTAGGGGGCAAAAATGGCCAGAGGAATCTAGGAACTTTTACTGCAGTCTCTAATACAAAATTTATAAGAAAGGGTCTGAGTTCCAAGAATATAACATAAAACAAAGCTATAAAATTAAAGTAATTTAAAAAAATTACTATGCATTACTTGTATAATATCCCACTCTGTTGTATTTATCGTTCAAACCTTAAAAAAGGCAGCCTCTGTTATACCTAACAGCATATATTCCAGGGACAATATATTGAATTTTTAAAATGTTCAGGAAGAAAACATTTAAATCTGTTTTCATGAGGCAGTAGACATCAAGAGTGGATTCAGAGCACTTCCCGAGTTCCATATTTTCTGCTTTTCTGCCTTCATATTTCCAGTCCCCAAATAATATCATATCACAGCTCACTTCTCAATCAGAAAAAAACAGGAGAATGCATCTTGGAACTCATAATGTTCCTTCCATTGCAGCTGAGGTTTATCATTTGCACAAATGTGAAGAAGAAAAAGCACAATATCAGCATATCAAGGCCAAAGCACACCATTATTTCACATCAGTTCTGAAAAACTCAAAAAATGTGATAATCAAGGAAAGAAGAATAACAAATAAGAACCTGCTGCTGCACCACCATCTTTCATTGAAAAGAATCAGTGTTTCCCCAATGCTTGAACCACCTGGAACTATTTATGTGAGACCAGGAGTTACCAAAGAAATGGGGGGAGATAACATCACAGTGAATTACTAGAAACAGTAATAGTCCCATGTGCAGGAGATATTTAAGGATATTTAAAAAACAACTGACCACAAAACACTAACTTCTCCAGAACTGAACTGGAGGTGGTGTGCTCCCCTCTCTCTCCCACACGGCTCATTAATTATTTCAAATGCTGTGGCGTGGCAACGGTATCTCTGCTCCTCATTTGCAGAGTACACCAGGGGAACACTGTATTTTCACAAAGTCCTGATAAAATGCCTCCTGCCTGCTCCTCCTTACAAGGGAACTGTGGCTACAGAATAACAATTTACCTCTCCATTTTTCTCTTCCCTTTTCCTTCTTTTTCCTTCCACCCTCCAATCTGGTTATTTTTGGACTGCCAGTTGGGATTATTGCTCTTTTCCCCTGCTAAAATAAAAACAAACAACAGTTATACTTCAGATTCCGGGCTTAAGCATGAGATCTGTCTCCAACATTAAACAGTCACATTTTCTTGCCTGAGGTGTAATGCTATCTTCTATGACACTGACTAAAGTAATCCTTGCAACTAAAGGCAAATTCTGCTTATGGAGTTGCATGTGCAGTTTTCTGACTTCAGTAACTACCCAGCCACAATCCTGAGCAGAATTGTACCCTGAGAATGCAACACTGGCTGATTTGTGCCTTGTCTCAGAGCATGAAGAAGTAGCCTTTCTAAACTGAACCGCAACAACCATTTAGAATACACGCAGCTAAATTTCGATATTGATAACATAAAGCACTCTTTCTGTTTGACATATCTTCATTTCAGATCACTTTTTATTACATTTTTCTTTTTTCCAAGCACGGTGAAGCTTCCTACTTGCAGATGGGACTGTTGTAAGGAATTTAGCATCTACAAAATAATAGACAATGTAATACTATCTATCTCTTAATGGAAGTCTTAAGTAGAGAAAACATGATGTTCTTCCAGGAAGCAAAGACAAAGAATCCCCCCACCCTATTTCACAATGTCGCACATGAAGTCCCTGCTGAAATCAGTCTCAAGGTTTTTTAA
Source organism: Pedionomus torquatus (assembly GCA_013398155.1). Lineage (NCBI taxonomy): Eukaryota > Metazoa > Chordata > Aves > Charadriiformes > Pedionomidae > Pedionomus > Pedionomus torquatus. The sequence continues at coordinate 296,303 of VZRU01015654.1, read as the reverse complement.
TGTGCGACAGATCAGACACTTCCTAAATTAAGACAAAATACTACCAAGTGTTATTCAAACGATCATTTCCCTCCTTTTTTTCTGCATCAGAATACTGAAATGAAAGAAGATACCAAGCATTTCAGTAAAAATCATTGCTTTCCACTCTGGACTAGAAGCCAGTGTGTGTATACTTCAATTTCCTGCTTCTCCATATGCTAGTTATAAAGAGTGGAGTTCTGAATTGTCCAACATGCAAACTGGATGTGCTGCTTTCCCTTCTGCAAGGCAGAGCCTCACTGTCCTTCAAGAAATACTGTAGGCTACTACCTGAAAAATACACTTTTTTATTTTCAGGATAGTAGGTAAAATGAAACCAACATACAGATTTTCAACAGTGTGAGGCTCAAGGGAAGCATGGGAATGAGAATTGCTTAAGAAGAAGGTGGAAAGGACAAGCATGCTGACAACACATGGGGAGAGGAAGAGAAAATCTAACAAACTTCATGAAGTACATGAGTGACCCCTCACCTTTCTGTAAGGGATCCTGCTAATAAAGCATCTGACTTATCAACTTAGAAAAGACAACTTTTCTCAAGAAAAACAAGTCCAAAAATTATGTACAAAATTTATCCAGTCATAGCAAGATCTCTTCACAGTCCAGACAGGAGGACTTTCTGACAACAACAAAGCAAGAGGCTCAAAGCAGAAAAGTTTTAGATTGCCAGCTGTTAACCTGAAAAACGTCTATGGTGATACCTGAAACACTTCTAAAACTACCATTATCATCTAATATAAATGCATAGCAGGATATTATCTATACTATTTGACTGAGTTCTCTGGAAAATAAGTGTTATTATATGTGCAGAACTGTTAGTAAGCACTGAGTAAGCACATTGATTGGAAAGATTTTTTTTTTTATATTTTAATGACTTTGAGCACCACATTTAATGGAGTCACCCTTAGGAATATGTTAATTCCTTTTCACAGGCATTTCCCAGGCCCTCAAGCCACTATTATATCCCCTTGGAAGTAGCATAACCTTCCCCAATGTATATACATCATTTCAGCAAGTACAGACTGACATAAAACTTTAAAGAAATTAGTGTCTACAGATTTTGACATTTTATAAAGCATTCTGCTTGCACAATTTATTTATTCCTGGCATATGAATACTAGTCACTTACCTAGTGACACTTTCTCCTCTCCCTTGACAGCAGTTATGTTACAGTGAGGTCTGCAGCCATATTATACTGATGAATTCAGCCAAACTATCTAGCAAGGTATCTGGTATAGTATTCCATCTTGGTGTAAATGTAAATATCAACTGTATGTTATCCAGCTGTGCTTTCAAAGGGTCAGTTAAATAAAATTTGAACTAACACAGGAATAATAATTTCCAGCTTTACAAGGATACCCTCAATATGTTGAGGTATGTTGAGATTAGGATACCCTCAATATGTTTTAAACTCCCTAGAAATTATTCTTTTCAACTTAACCACTGCTATCAGAAAACAAAGTTAATATTTATAATATTAATATAATATATANTATAATATTTTATTAATATTTATAACTAGAACTGAAGGTGTGCCTATATCAGATGATGGGGCAGTTATCTGTAATCTGAGCCGCAAAGCCACATGGCACAGTTCAGTGTTGCTGCACCTGCAATGGTTGAAGTCTCTGGAAGCATCATGGCTGTCTTGGCAGGACTTATTAGCCCAGGCACCAAATTGCACAAAGGAAGTCATGCCTCACCAGTTCTGTTTTCAGTCGGACAGTGTAAGCATCTGCTCAGCCAGTATCTCTCCTTTTTCTCCTACTTTCTTAGAGCTTTTCCAGATTCAGATACTAAGGTATTTTTTTGGTAGAAAATAGCAAGATTAAGATCTCTGAATCACTGACAACTAGTTCCTCAAGCAGGCATCTATAACATACAAGTGAGCTGGCAATATCGTTGCGAATAAAAAAGCAATCCATCATTGCTACACTGCAATAAATTGTCCAAATTTAGGGATCAGAAATAAATCAAAAGCAAACATGAAGCTCACTGAGACTAATAAATTACTAGAACTCTCAAAAATAACTTCAGAGAGGCTAATAAAACAGCATCTAAAAAGGTACGGGATACCATTCTGTTGCTTCTGTAAGCTTACTGTGCCTTCTGTTGATCATTATAATACTCTTTACAACCACATGATGACACATCTTCCCAATGAATCTGTCTTCTTAAGGACAGTCTTTGGCTGCCTAGTCAATGAAAAATACTTGCACAAAGAGCATGATGTCTACAGTGCTCTTTCCTTATCTTATGCTGAACTTAGAAAAATGCAGAGTGAACAGAGCAAGAGGTTAAAATGCTAAAAACTGCTGAATATTGCTCCCCCCAAAACCTGCATTCTTTCATGGAATCATGGAATTATGGAATTGTCAGAGTTGGAAGGGACTTCTAGAGATCATCTAGTCCAACTCCCCTGCTAAGGTAGGATTGTCTAGAGCACATTATTCGGGACTGCATCCATGTGAGTCTTGAAAATCTTCAGAGAAGGGGACTCCACACCCTCCCTGGCCAGCTCTTTCTTACTACAGAACTCCTATTGATATCAAATTAGAGCAAATAAAATCAACCAGACTTTCCATAGGTGGTCACTATATTAGTGTTTCTCATCAAAAAGGTGTCTTAAACAAGACGTTCAGTGTAATTTATCCAAGTGCTCAGAACTGAGGACAACATGAAACCAACAGTAACATTGCTCTGACTATGCAATGCTGAATAATTTGGAACATAATCAACCTACAAATCATGCATTTCCATACTGTTACAGTCATACAAATAGAACTGGAATATAATAATTCTTATGCCTCAGATCCATAGGCCTAAATACCATGGTCACTTATCTTCAATGAAATGGTCATAAGTGATACCATGTGGTTTTCTTCCTAAAAGTGCTTTGGAAGGGAAAGAGGGGTCTGAACAGCTGTCCAAAGCCTATTCTCAACCCTGTTGAGTTTTCCTGAGGAAGTAAAGAAAGTTAGAATTTAACTTCCTTATTCCACACCATCAGTCATACAATTTTCTCCTGGGTGTCTTGGAAAATGATAATGATTGAAGTACACCACTTTCTAAACTGATTTATAGAATTCCCATTGTTATTAATGGTTTCTGCCAGTTTTTCCAATGGTTTAAAGTAACATCACCAACCTTTAGTTTAGTTTCTTTCACGTCCAGTTGGGTAGCTTGCTCTGTTCAAGCTTAACAACTACTAAAAGTGCAGGAGTCCTTATTATTCACCTTCCCACCAGAAACTCTGCTGATTGTAGTCCAGACACAAGCCACGGTGACTGACTGATATGCTGTGGAAGAGTCCACTAATACAGTTTTAAAAGCTGCCTGAAAATCTCCATTGCTCTTTTCAAACATCTGCCTGGTGGAAGTGCAGATCAGACCATTATTACTAACATGCTGACATTTTAAGTTTTGTGAAAATGTTTCCAAAGTTAGCTGCATACAAAGACATTCTATATGCTGCTGAAGATGCATTTCTTTGCTGTTACCCAGTGCTAATATCCCTTTTTGTATCTGTTTGTGTTGCAAAACATCTTTCCACTGATTTCTTACATACACATCTTATCTTCTGCAGGAAGTTTCTGCACTTTGTGTCTTGTTGGTTTGCTTTATTTTTCACAGTTTCCAATTGTGAACTTTAACTTAACTTTATCCTATAGGGTCTATTTACTCTAACTGCTTTTTCACAAATGCCTCTTTGAGACCATCTTCTGTCTAATGCTGTCATCTTAGAGACATTTGCAATCCTGTGTATCTTCAACTTTGCTATAGTATCTGCTGAGTCTTAATTACTCTGTGTTGCTGATGAAACAGTACTTCCTTTCTCAATGCCTGCTTTTAGTCTCCGATTTGTTTTTAACAGTCAGATGTCAATTCATATCCATTCACAGTAGTACAAACACTTAAAAAAAGTCTTTGGTTTTCCCTACAATTCTGGCCCTTCCAGATAGACTGTTCTTCCCCCCCACCACCATGAACATGTGTTAAAGTGTTCCTCCCTGTGATGACCAGATATTTTTCATATTGTAGTTTGTGAGCTCTTTCTCTAGACATTGCCATTTAGCCTTTCTCATGACAGCAAAACCAGAAACTCTAGCTTCCCTCCAAAGAAAGAACGTGATGGAAAAATGTGCGTGCATGAATAAAAAGTTTATTGATGCACTGTCAGTTTTAGAAAAGACTTCCTCAAAACTGTTCCTCAAGCAACAGTTTATTAAACTAGTTCCACTCAAAAGTCTGAAGTGACAATAATGCACACATCAACTACATTCCCAGAGTACAATTATTGTGAATATATTCAGGAGGACTTTGAAATGAGGCAGCAGAGATCTGAACACATAAAATATAGCTGATAAAAAACAGAGGACTGAAATAACCACTTCCGGAATTAAGTATTATAAAATTTGATTTAAAGGATTTATAATATATGCCGGACTATTATGGAGGTCCAACCACAGTTCTTCATTTTCCATCCGACAATCCATGACAATGAAACGTTATTATTACCAAGAAATCTTCTAATGAAATGTATTTAGTTCAACCATATGTTTCTGAAAACTAATAACTAACTTCTAATTTTTAAAGGTGCCCATTCACATTTTACATTTAAGAAGAAATTTGCACACAGACAATGACTTCATTACCAGCACAGTTTGTATAGCCACATAGAGATTCCAAAAGATCAACAGTATTGGAACAATCTCCTCCCAGTACCTAGAGGTTTGAGGACGAACTGACCCTAATGCCATTTAAATAAAGATAAACACATATTAAAAAAAAAATAAAATCTTAATTTGGAAACTCGAAGAGCTTACAAAATCAAGGCTACAACCCTCATAGAAAAAATAATGGATTATTCCCAAGTCTACAGTTCCTAACTTAAAGAAGTGTATAACACTGTCTTCTGTAAAACCACCTCTGCATTGGGTTGGCAGTTAGATCAATACGTATTCCAAACTACAGTATGTCACTTTAACCTAGAGAGAAATACCAGTGCTTTGCACAAAGAATTCAAGCACACTGCTGTCCTAATACTGTGATTAATGCTGTGAGCTACACCCTGCCTAGCCTTCCTAATCTCTGGGCTTTCTAATTTATAGTGGAGATGGATAGGCTATCAGTGGGGAATTATGAGGATTACTAGCTGTTTATCTCTCCTTTACAGAGACACTTTACTTCTTATGGAATTACCATAAACCCTCCAGCTACAGCTCTACTTCTATACTTACCCAGAAGTCTAGCTACCTATTGGGTGCAAAATGTTTTGGTAGCCAAAATATTAGAAAATGTTGGAGTAGCTGGATGCATTTTTTTCTGTAAATGATTTGAACATACTGTCAAGACCTGTCATGTTACTTCAGTGGCAATTTGTCTGCAGGTTATCTTGCATTCCCTTGAAATCCAGTGCTGTGATCTTGTCTACACTAATTAAAGTTCAGCATTAAGGCTTGGAGGTTGCCCTCAAGCACCACCACTGGTGAAACCATTAAACATGTATGCCAAGCCATTTCTGACTTGCAGCAAGTTATGTAACCCATTTCAAAAGATTTAATTTTTATGGCCACCAGGAACATTACTGACTTTCTTACTGTCTGAAATTTAAGGATTTCCTCAAGGTCTCTACAGAAAGTCCTTATGCTAAGGAGCACAAGTTTCATTCTTGGGTGAAACTACTCAAAGAGTTTGCGAAGAAACAAGTATGTTATTTGTTTTCATTTCCTGAAGAAGGAAGAAATAAAGGGATCCTCTAATGTTTATTATTCAATTGACTTTTAAAAATCTGAATCTGTACAGAGCAACTTTGCTCACTTCAAAAGAAATTTGAAAATGAGGACCATCAGTAAGATAACTGTTAGCCCAGGATATTTTTAATAATTACAAGGGTCCTCCAACACCACCTTTTAAATATGGACTGCATTTATAGCCAGGGTATCTGGCTATACCACAATTTAATTGACCATTTGAGCACGAACATTCAGCTTATTTGTGTGTATATCATACTGCTTAGATACAAATTTTAGCCCATTTTAGCATGTTCTTACTCAACTCTTCATGACTTGCCATTGAACTAAAACTTTGTCTTTACTACTTATCTAGTCTGCTAAATAAAATTTATTAAGAACAGTTAATTTAAAAGTTGAATGTCTAATTCTATGCATCAGAATAGGTGCATGCATATTTATAAACATAATAAAAAGGCGTACAACACAAAGATACTTCCATACTTGAAGTCACAACATACTGTCTTGATTGTCACTGTACAGTCATTTGTATTTGTCTAGGCTTACTTTATATTCAAAGACTGTAACAAAAGAAAATTGTTGAAACATAATTGTTAGTTAAAATAAGAACTCTTTTATTCTCTACATTACCTTCATTCACTTGTTTCTTATACCTACTCACATCTTTTGAAATACTTGATTTCTTAAGACCTAAAAAAATCCTCAACCAAACCCAAACCACTTCATGCCTGAATTCCTTTCAGAACATTATAAAATGTCTCGGCACATAAACAACACAGGTGTAGTCATCCAGGTTCTTCCTTCAAGGTATCACATCTCGTTGTAAGAAATGAAAATACCATTACCAAAGGGGAGAACCCCTCACCTAGGAACTAGATAGTGTGTCAGCCCAGTCTCAATTCACATTTGTGCAAACTCTGTCATTTCAGCTTCTGTGGTTTTATCTCATCATCTAATCTCTGGTCGGCTCCCCAGTGAGTATAAAAGAGCAGAGATTCATTCCTACTTTCTCAGGATTTTTAATACTTCCTAAGACATCTTCGGCAGCACAGAACCTCAACTGCCCACTAGGACCACCTAGATTTGTCTTATCTATTAATTCCCCTACTGTCACAGTGGCTTTGCACACTGAAGATACTTTGATCTTTCCTCTTCTCTGAGTCTAGTTTAGTCTCTGAGTGAGGCAAATTATTTTGTCCCAATAAAGAAATTTGGCCAAAGTTATCTAGAGGAAACATACCAACACACAGAGAAGATCATACTAATTATTACCTAGCCCAGTCTCACACCCTCTGAAAGCCTGCTGACAGAAGTGATACCACGAGTGAGCCTGTCCTCTGTTTCCTCGAGTCACGTTAAGCCCATGCCTTGATGTGCTGTCGTATCCTATTAGCAGAATGAAATCACCATATTTTCTTCTGTCCTGGGTTTGTTTCCTTTTCCAGCAGGGCATGCTGAAAACATACCAGATCATTTTGATTGATAAAGGCAGAACTGGGAGCCTTTCCAACGACTTCTTGAAATCTACCAGCACATTTACATAAGATATGAGGCTTTTATTTTAAAAATGGATCATCTAAATAAGTATATATTAATGGATGAAACACAGATAAGTCATGTTATCAATACAGCTGGCACATTTCTCAAGTATCCATCACTCTGGTACCACTAAAACTGTTCCTCTCAGTTCTGATGTACATATACCAACACCATTTGCTTATATTTCCCTGCTGGCTGCTCCACACCAGACTATATTCCTGGGAAATAACCTGTATTAGGCAAGGGACAACAGCATTGCTTCAACACTCAGAAATAAGCCACAACTCCTTTGTGCACAAGTAAGATAAAGATGTGCTGCTGACAGCTGCAGCCAAACAGTCTCCAGCCTCACCAGCTCTGATGCACTGGAGAGTAAAAGGGCAAGAGTGAAGTCATTCACATCCCTTCCAGACGACCCCTCTGCTGTGGATGAGTAAGTGAGCACTGCACATTGAATGCCTGTGTACAAGGTCTTAACGGTGGTTAGTGAGGAGACAGGTGTAAAGCTGGCTACTCAAGCTTTTCCGACCATGTCATTTATTTGGGTTTGCTTCTATTAGCTTTGCCATGTGCATTCTTGCAATTGCAAATTGAAATTGTGGATGTTTCTTATCCCTTCTTAGATGAAAAAACAAGTTATATCACACAGACAACTAAGAAATACATGTTCTAAAAATATATGGATACCGAATCCTATTCCAGTGAAAACATCCCTACACAGTGTATTTCATTTTAGAGGAAATATGAGGTATACTTCCTGTCACTGCACTGCACTGGATGCAGGGTGAATTTTACCCCAGTAATAGTCACTTATTTTATTCACACGTGGAATAGTAACACAGATCAGGTGTTTACTGCAGCTCAGCATGACCCTATTCTTTGCATTTTACGTATCTTCCTTTTTACCTGTGAAAACTTGGCAGCAAAAGTTCTTGCTAGATGTATCTCTAAGGACTAAATTCTAGTTACAGGGAGACAAATGCTCAGGAGGAGGCCTACGAACTCCCTAATTCGTTTCTTCATATAATTCTGTATTTAGGACATGCTGATGGACAATCCTGCTACCAACCTGTGTATCAGTCAATACAAAGGTTATTTTTTGTTTCAGTATTGTTTTATGGAATTGTTCAAAGCAAAACACACTGAAGAGAGATGAGGTCACTTGCACTCCCCATCAGGGAGGCCAGCTCCTGCACGCACACAGAACACAAATATGTGGTCTCAGACAGAGTTAAGAAAACTTGTGCAGTTTAAAGGGATGTAGCACATTGCTAACCTACAACAGTGGCATTATCTTTGAAACAGGAAGGTTTAAAATCTACTTGAAATAGACGCTTTTAAAAGGGTAAGAAAGTGCCAGAAATTACTTATTCTGCTGGTCAGAAAATTTGAAAACATTAGAAAATACTTTTATACTTTTCTAATAATTTGTACTGTTAGTGCTATAGTTCTAAATACAAACAGATCACTTCAAGTTCACGCTCTTCATCTAAACTGAAAATTTCTGTTTAGCACTTTAGAACCCCAATTCCAACTTCACTGCAATCAACTAGTCAATGCAAAGTAACTCCCCGTATATTTTCAAAACCTTATAACAGCAAATCAAATACCCCTGAAAAAGAAAAAGAGAGCTAAGTGTGACTGGGCAATAAATTAGGGACCCTGTACTTCCAAGGAATACAAACATCTCTGGTTCTCTAATATACATACAAGCTTTTTTTCCATTATGAAAAATGACTGCCATTATTATTTTTTTCTCATTATTTGCACAAGATTGTAAATGAGGTGCTGTCAATATGAAAGGAATTCAAAGAGACACCTTCCTATTAACCTGCTACCCTATGTCACAATACTGTACATTTTATTTATTACTTCACTGAGCTAGGCTTCCGAAAGCAAGCTGATAGAATTACCACCAAGCAGTTGCCAAAATGGTGATAAATATTATCAGAAACTAGTGCTTCTCATAAAACAGAGACATAAAACAGATTTCTTTTGACATGAGCTGCAAAAATCCCTCCTTGGCTCACATGCTAGGCTTTGCTTGAATAACATCACCTGGCTCTGAAGATAAAGTTCATGCACTGATCCTTCACAGCTGAGGCCACCGTATAGCTATTTTTACCTTTGGATTACCAACAAATGTTGGCAACGATGATGTCTTTCTAGAAATATCTGAACTCTGCTAAAACACAGTCAACCACAACCTATTCATTACTTACTTCCTTCAACTCCTTTTCCTCTCCTCTTCCAGCATCCATAGTCACTCCTCCTTCCCTAACTCCTTCAGTTAAAAGGACGTAGACAGAAAATAGGCAAAATAAATTTTTATACTTAAACCAAAAGATTCACTGGCGTATTGGTACTATCACAGATACTATAGGAAGGAGCGGAGTTACATTTTGTCTTCTTCCTGGAATCCAGCAATGGGACATATGGGAATGGCTCAAAGCTGCACCAGAGGACATTTAGACTGGGCATTTCTTTACTGAGAGGGTAATGGAACACTGCAACAGACTTCCTAGAGAAGTGGTCAAGCCTGTTAGTGTTTAGGAGCCATTTGGACAATGCCCTTAAAAACATGCTTTAACTTTTGGTTAGCCCTGAATTGGTCAGGCAGTTGGACTAGAAGATTTTTGTAGGTCCCTTTCAACTGAGATAGTCTATTCTATTCTCTTCTACCTTCAGACCTTACAGGGGAATCTCTAAGACTAAAAATATAAATCTGAAAGACAATTCTATCTAGCAAAGTGTAGCATGGTGACAAGGGAAGAAAACATCATTAAAAATAAGCCATTGCTTGCTGGAAAATATTTAGGACAGTCAGGTTAAATGAGGTATAAACCGCAAGCGAAATCGCAACCATCAAGCTGGAAAGACTGGCAAAGAAAATGAAGACACAAGTGCTCTTCTGGTTGAGAGTAATGCTCACTGAGTACAGCAGCAGTGAGAAGACTAAAACCTAGCTAATGCAGGTTATATAATACTGTATAGTCAATCATAAAAGAGAGCTTTCTTAAAGTTTGAAGCACTACTGTTCGGGCACGCGCTCAGCTGAAGCAGAAGAGCAAGCCCTTTGCTCCTCACAGGAGTTGCTCTGTGCAATCTGAAGCAATACCAGCTTTGGGTGCCATTTGGAAACAGACGAGTAAGAGATTTGGCAGGAAATGGAAAACGTACCTGCAAGAAGAAGTCAAGAAAGCTTTTATTTTATTTGAACTCTCAGCTGTGCTTGATATCACTCACTGTGGTTATAAAGGTAGAAGAGGTAAATAAACACACTGTCACAAATTTCTGTCCTGCTTTATCCTTCTGTTAGATCAATTTCTTTTGTGCCATAACAAAGCTGATTCCTTTATAGTAGAATTTTGTCTCAGAACTATTTTGATTAATGAAAAAGATAATCAATGGCTTAGATTCAGAATGATAATTTATCAGATTTTTACTTGTGATACCTACAATCAAGTATGAATTGTGCAAGAACATCAGTTGCTGCTGAAGCTGAGATTCCATGCTCAGCACTTGGAAATCATTGACTACAAAGTCAGATTTGTTTTATTAAGGCCAGAAAATTCATAACATAAGAGAAATGGCTGTCAAAGTTATTTCCTTTTCTTTATGAAAATCCTCTGAAATTTTATTACTTTACATATATATGTTATGCGAACAAAAGGCATGCCATATTTTTTCATCTTCCCATAAGACCTGATCAAAAGCAACAGCATAAAGTATTCAAATGACACATTGTAAGAGAAGACACGTGTACCACAGGGGCACTCTATGGGTTTCTGTGATACTCATGTTTCTGCATAACTTGATTTACCCATTAGCAGATAAAGAGGAACTGTTAATACTCAGGAGAGGTTCACTCAGGAAGCTAGAGTGGCCTAGGTTGTTCTGGTTCATTAGTGGTGAAAGTAAGAGCTGTTTGACTTCTCCTCTTACACAGCAGCCTAGAGACGGTGCTTTCTTGGGACTACTGAGGTTGCTCTATGCCTCTCTAATAGCAAAAAAACCCCACTGAATTTAATTACACAATAATTAGGAATTACTGTGGCCAGGGAAAAAAAGTCCCCAAAATAAACCAGGGACAATGAAACCCTGTTCTCCTCCCTCCTGTGCTCTGGGGGCTGAAGAATTATTTCTGGTACCTCGTGTATTGCGCCAAATGACCACATACCCACAGGCAGAGTGCAGAAAAGCCCTTGTGCTTCTCTTAAGGTGTCGCATAGGATTTGGTTGACTTTTGGCAGCTCAGAGTCACAGAATCAATAAACTGGCTCATATTTGTCACCATGCTGTCTACCCAAAATATTAATGTTTAAAAAAAGGCTGATCCAGAAGATTCTTTGTATATAATATTATTCTATTTTCCATAGAGACTCATATTATCCATGTGTCAAAAAATGTCCATGAACCAGCATGAAGATTTCAATAGCAGAAAAGCATACAGTTTTGCACAAACCTCCATGAACAAATTTTGGGAGGAAAAGAGACAGATGTTTTTTCTTAATGGCTTTCTATTTCACCAAATTCCCCAATAGTTTAGACAAGGACATTTTACCATATGTTTAATTTAGACAAAGCATATTTAGAAACTGTCAACTTTACAGGAAGTTTTGCAGAACTGTGCAGCTAAAAAAATACCATGATTTGGGAATTTAAACTGTTCTTCTACAGACTCAATCATAAAATGAATATGAAATTATTTCTGGCCAAAGTAGACTATGACCTTAGTGTAGCAGTGGTCTTCAATGACAAATTGCTTAAATATCCTATTTCATAAAGCTATTTTGCATCCTGTTTTTTCTGAAAGTACAGAAGGTAATCAGTCATCACTCAAGCCTCTCATTGTTTACTGATAAGACCAGGCTGAATGTATGAAATGTATTTGTGTAAAGACCATGATTTTGTTAGATATTATAAGTAAGGATTCCCTATAATCATAGAATCATAGAATGGTAAGAGTTGGAAAAAACTTCAAAGATCATCAAGTTCCAACCCCCCTGCCATGGGCAGGGATACCTCTCACTAGAGCAGGTTGCTCAAAGCTCCATCAAGCCTGGCCTTAAATACTTCCAGAGATGGGGCATAATAATTCTGTGGGATTGATTTATGCGGTCATGATCAATCTGGGCATTTATACTTTCACCTTCTACATATCTCTTTTGGCACTTTTTCTTCTATGAGATTAATTTCTTTAGTATTGCTAATTTTTAGTGAATATTATATTAAAATACATTTAAAGCTAAGAAAATGTGTAGAAATGATTTGAGATTAACTGCAACAGATGCTCAAATGCAATTCAGTTTTCTAGAACTGTGCAATCTGACAGAGCAGTAAAGCACTCTAATGTATAGAGGAGGAGTTACAAGCACGCACATTATCAAGAAAGCTCTAAGGCTCCCTAACCATAATTAACATTAATTGCAAAATGCAGCTGCAGATTCAAGATGGAATTCTAGCAGCATGTGGGAATAAATCTGAAGATGACTACCAAAAATATAGAGGTAGTACAGGTAGTCTGGATTTAAATAACAAAATACAGAGAGCGCATGTAAAATTAGCTTTCTGTGCTTTTCTACAGCATTACTTGCTCAAAGACAATGCCACAGGCAGCAAAGTGGGCCACAGTAGAAACACTCATTGTACAGTCCATATTTTCTTGGGGATGCCAGGTTGCAACTGAAATGTTCAGCACTGATGAAGTGAGTAAGACCACTGAAAAGGAAGTCAGTGTCAAAAGAGAACTGTAAATCTTGGTACGCTAAATCTAGCAATCTCACTCATGGCCAATTCGGACATGAATTAAGATACAAAATTGTAAAAAAATAGTTTAAAAAGTTTTGTCCAGTAAGAATATGGTACAGATCTCAGGTAATGTTGTACTAAAAATGGAGCTAACAACAAAGGGGAAACAAAAAATATCCTACTCCTTTTGTCAGTATATAGAGAAGAATTGAAGAATGTAAAGGTAATGTAAAGGTTTACTATACAATTAATTTATAAATGAAATAGATTTTTCACTGACTCAGCAAAATCATATTGCAAATGTTTACTAAAAATCACACTTTTTATTTTTTTGTTCCTTTCATATCTACAGAAAACTTATAGCAGCCAACTTGATGACAGGCTGATAAATCTCATATGGTCATAGAGAACTTCACATGCTCTAGGGCTTAGTTTTATCAGACACTAACACAGAAAAGCATATTTCATGTTCATGATTTGATCCATAAGTCCAGCTGTTTAGCTTCCTTACCCACTCAGGCTAATACTGCCTTTCTTTTTCACTTAAGTGTAGTCACACCTGGAATTACACAGCTAAAGCTGAGACTATCAATATTTCTAATATGAACCACCACACTGTAAATGACACAGTTGGATTAAAAGGTGCAAGTTACATAACTCTTCACTAAATAATCACTAAATAATTTAATTCAAGCTTTCCAAACTCCATTAGCATATTGTAACTTTCAACTTTATCAACACTATTTGATATCAACCCATTTATTGCATAATGTTCTGAAATCCCTTGTACCTGTCACCCATACACTTCCATGATTGTTTTAGCGGTATGGTATTTTCCATAGTCTAAAAGTTACTTTAAGATTAAAACTATGAATTACTATAATTTTAACATTCCAATACTCAATTTACTTTTTGTAATTATATTGTATTGTGCACTGACCACTGATTCAGAGGAAGAATTAATTCCAGAGGTTATCTATCACATTACAAATGTAATCTTTTCACATGCAGTATGAATAAATCTCATCACTTTACTACCTTTCAAGACATCACAGCTCCTAAAGAAAAAATGATTTACAGACTTTGCTGACCTATTTTTCCTCTGAAAATTTAGAACCATCACAAATATTTAATGACTTGATTTAGAGTGCTGAAATGGAAGCATGCCAAAAGCATATTAAAAGCTGTTTTCTTCTCCAGGAATTAACACCTGACAAATTAATAGGTTTTGAAGTGGAAGACCTCACATCCATTTCAGCTTGCAAGTTTGCAAGTAAACACTGTAAAAGAATGTGTCTTATTTCCAAAGAGGGATGAAAGCGCTACTTCCCTTTCTGCTTGCAAGATTTGCCTGCAGTGAGACTTCAGTATGGAACCTCCATATTCTTTTTACTTCAAAAGCTAACCATATATGCAAATTAACCCATCTCCTTTGGAAACTAATTTGGCTGTAATTTAGACAGATGCAAAAGATAATTCTGAGACTGATTTAACAATTGTGGCACTAAAAAAGAAAAAGAAAAAAAAAAAAAAGGAAGAAAAAAAGCTTTGTCATACCATTGCAAATGAAGAGTCCAAATGCTAACAGCCACACTTTCCCAGGTACATCATATGAAAATAACTCTCTACTGCAGCTAAGACACATAACACAGCTACAGCCTCAGCACAATGGCAGAAATCGCTGACCAAATGTTGTATCTAAACTATTTTGTCTGATAAAATTTGATGCAAGTACTAGCCAAATTATTGTTTATTTAAAAGCATGAAACATTTTCAATAGAAATTCAATGTACACACTTTTAATAGCATTTTCATTAGCACAGTCACAGCTGACCAGTGTTAGCTTATACTTGAAAACTAAATCACTCAAGAAATAAAACCCTCAGAACTACCACTGTTTTATTTTTAAACACACAAATCTCTGCATTAAGCTAATTTCTATGAAGATATGTGATATAATATTAAAAGGTCGTGTGTTTCTAAATACCTGAGAAATGTAAGCAACATTTCTATTAAAGAACATTTCAAGCAAATATCAAAATACATTAGAAGAAAGAAAAAAAAAAAACAACAAACGGTAGGTGAAAAATGCACTAGAGGAAAAACCTGAACAGAAATCAAGCACATATATGCATTTATACATATATATACACACACATTTACGTAAATGAAATCTCAATCTAGAACTAATGATTACGTATAACTAAAAACTTTTAAAAATTAAAAATAAGTAAATGTTTCACCCTAATTTACTAGACAAGATAAAAATGACAAGAATTCCTTTATTTATTAAACTGTTTATAAATGCATGTGTCTTCTGCATTCATTCTCCAGAGCTAATATAATGATATGTTCATTTATGCAAATTTATGATGCTGACAATATATTTATTCAGTTCAAAGTTCAACCAGAACAAACTTCAGAGCTGGTAGCTTGAAAATAATGGAACAGAACTGGAAAAAAAAAATAATCTTACTTGAGGCTATGGGAGCTGGATATTAAAATAGCAAAATCAAATACATCTTGTCATAAAGCTGTAATGATCATTAATTTTACACTGCTTGCTTTACTTACTACTAAAGGGAACAATCTTGAAACACATCAAATAATGGTACTGCTGCAATAAAGTTTTATAAACTATAATGGCAAGCTTGTCATAAACTGGCATATGACAATGTTACAATAGTTAAAAGACCATCAACAGTGTGAAAAAGTAAATAGCTTTTTTATATATTTTCCTTACATATAAGGGAAGTTTTTGCTTTCTTGGTCTTCCCTAATTTTGAGGAAGTAGAAGTCAAACTGCTACATTTTCTTTCTCCTTTTTGTGTGCTTCCCTTGTTGCACATATGAGGAAGCAGGATTAAATTATCCCACCTTTTTAGAACAAAAAAAGCATCACAGGAAAAAACAGCAAAATACAACAACCCCCATCCTGAATCCTTTTGCTGCTTGATTTTTTGTGTGTGTGTGTGCTTTCAGCATTTTTTAACGCTGACTGTAACAAGATTTCACTAACCACTTTAATTCCCAACCTTTATTTTACATTGTAGTACAATAGGGTTAATTCAATTAATTCTATGGCTATAACTTTAACTACCAGAAAAGGAAAATTACTGACCTCGCATTTTCAGTGAATGGGAAATAGTTCTTCTGACTTTGTCTAAATGGACTTGAACAGAGAAGCTACTGGCTTTACTTCTTGAAATTATGTATCCCAAGATTATAGGAATAACATAACCTTGCTGCCAAGTCTCCCTGGCCACCCCTAAACTGCTCAAAGTCTGACTTAAAGTCCATTCTTCTCCCAAGTCGCCAAGGCTCTTCTTGGGCCCCTATCATTCCAAAATAGCTGAGGCTATTTTACTGCCCCTGACACCGAAGCTCTCCTAAGGGTCTCTAAATGGACAAGGTCAGGCCAGCTGCATTCCCACCCCAACCAGGTTTCCCCCCCAGCAGCTCCCTGGTGGAAGACAAAGTGCCCAGCTGGATGCCTGCTCCAAGCCTTTGGTTCACTTTGCACAAGGTCCTCACTGAAGTCTGAATCGAAAGGACACTTTTTGCAGAGTGCATTAATCAAGAAGCTGGACTGTGACATGTACACACCTGAGCTTCTGCCTCTGCCTCCCAGTTTGCCAACAAGTCTGCACTGGCAGCTGTTTCAGATGCTTCAAACCACATTTTCATGGGCCTGCCCTTGAAAGCATCTCTTTGTTATATAGCAAAGTAATGTTATGTTCCTACAGGTGACCATAGTTAGCAAATGACAAAAAACCTAGATGACTTTCCTTACTCTTAAATTCTCTATGTGATTTTTGTATCACTGAGGCTCTTTGCAGAAAATACAATAAAGACACAGTTACATATAAGGAACTTCAGCTTCAGATTAACACACAAAGCACATGTTGTCTACATGCAAGATAGATGCTTAAGTTTCTTGTTATCTAGACACCTAATTTCAAATGGTACTAGCATTCTTTATCTGGATGAGGTGAGCGAGTGCACCCTCATTAAGTTTGCAGAAGACACCAAACTAGGTGGGAGTCTAGATCAGCTTGAAGGTAGGAAGGCTCTGCAGAGGGACCTGTCAGGTTGGATCATTGGACCAAGGCCAATTGTACGAGGTTCAATAAGGCCAATGTGATTAATGGGGTGAAATCTTGTTGGCAGCTGGCCACTAGTGGTGGCCCTCAAGGCTCAGTTTTGGGGCCAGTCTTGTTTAACATCTTAATCAATAATTACAAGTCTCTGGGCATGGCCATCCTGCCAGTTTTTTACCCAGTGGAGAGTACACTTGTCTATGTCGTGATTCACCAGCTTTTGCAGGAGAATGTGGGGGACAGTGTTAAAGGCCTTATCAACATCCACAGCCTTCCCCGCATCCAGAAGGCAGGTTGCATTGTCACAGAAAGAGATCATGTTGGTTAAGCAGGACCTCCCTTCTTGTAAAAAAATTCGTATCTATCAAAAAAGTGTACTAAAATGATCCAAATCTGCTCTACAGCTGTGAAAGAACCATGAGCAATGAGTAAACATTTAAATATTTTAAGTAAACACACTAATGTAGTCAAAGAAGCAGACAATATTCCTGAAATACAGGCTTTTCTAGCTGCTAGGGGTATTTTAATCCACTGCCGATTTCTTGTTGTTCATTTGTAGCTCTCATACTTTTCTCAACTGATAGTCTGTTTTATTCAGCTGGGTAACCATTATGTCCCAGACATGCACCTAATTCTGCCTTATACCATCAAGCTTATTTTCTCCAGCTCTGTGAGCTCAAATGATGCAAAACCCAAACTGACAAACTTCACAGAGGTGCCAGCTGAGGCTGAGGCATTGCTCTGATAGTACTACAGGTAAAACTGAATGAATTGTGAAAATATTAAGCAGATGCCTTCATTAAATTCCTTGAAATGAATATATATACATATATATATCTCACAAAGTCATTTGGGTAAACTATTTCATGATTTTATTCAAATTGTCTCTGTTTATAAGTGTTCTGAAGCCATCTGGATGAATTCTTAGATGCCCTCCTAGATTATCCTAAATGTTTCCTTGTGAAAAATTTTGTTGGGTTCCTTTGTCCTATATTCAGGCCAATACAATTACTAAAAGTTAATATTACATTATCTTTCTGATAATTGTGGGGTCTTACAGATCTACTGTAGAACAAATGAAGCTGGAGAACAAATCCAACATCCTCCTGTGACAATGCAGTTTGTCCTAAAGTACCTGCCCAACTTCACGCTAATTGTGTAGGGAATACAATGAGCAACATTGTAAGATCCACTTGTTTGAGGAAGTCTTCATTTCATAAGTGAATAAAGCCATTTTCCTTTCCAATATTTTGCAAAATGCATGTTTATGGCAAACTGTCACTTGTATTCAGATTTAGAACCTAGAAACTACAGTGATAGTACCTTGGAAATTCTTAAAATAGATAAGATGGATTGACTGATTGCATATTCCTTTGAATTATTGTGAAAGCACCAGAACTATCTAAATCATGCCATGAAAAAAGCGGAGTTGGAAGTTATATAACTTCAAGTTGCTATAAATTGCTTCTTGTTGAAAGCTATATAAAACATTTTAAAATCTGTCATGTTCCCCCTCTACTTTAAAAAAAAAAAAAAAACACACCAAAAACCTAAGTCAAAATGTCCAAGAAAAACATGAATCAGGCTGATGCCATTAATTCGGAGCAAAAGCTATGCCACCATGAAGACCTTTGTCCATTTTTATGTCCAGAATGTATTTATTATTACAGTAAGACACATTTTACTAGGTTAGCTAAACCAATGTACCTAATTCAGCAACAAAGCCAGCTCAGACTTTTCTCACAGGCACACTATCTTCACTGTTACTTTAATCCAGATACATTTTCTTGAATAGAGATTACATTTACACTCTTTTTGCTCCTGATATTCTCATATGACCTAAGAACAAACTCCCTGACAAAGCAGCCAGGAAAACACATTTTTCTACTTCTCCTCCCATAGCACTATGCAAGATGATTGCAGAACCACAGTGACCCAGAGAATATATTTGTCAATGTCTGATCAGACCTTCAGTCTTTCCAAGAAAACAGCCTCAAACCTTGGACTAGTTTGACTTGCCATAAAGCAGGAGGAACATGCTACAATTGGTAAGAGAGCACTAAGAGCCAGAAACTGCCTTACTTGTAGTAGGGGGAAGTGAAGGAATTAGCACAGTAGATGGCAGAATATGTGGGACAACATCTGAAGACTACTCTGGCTAGTCCTGATATTAACTGATGTAGCCAATAGGAACTGTAAAACCAGTGGCAGTGCCATGAATGTCAGGTCCTTCCTTTCTAACCCAAAACAGATATTCAAATTTAGAAAGGAACCCCTTTTCCCTCCTTTGGCTACTATACATATATACATAAATATATATATCTATATATATACAAACACGTATTTCACAACTGTTATTCTGATTCTGTTACCGGCAGTGAAATTTTAAAAGCCTTTAAAAGCATTTTAACAGTTTTACTGGGACTGGAAACTACTACCAAATGAGGCTTTGAAAAAGAACAGCCAGAGAAAGCATCATCATTTTCAGGACTGAATATCCCTCTGCAAAAAAACGTTCTTGCTTACTAGCAGAGGTGGCTTCTTGTTTAAAACACAATGGTTGGCAAAGAAAATAACAAAGCGGTCATGGCAGAATTGCATTTGATATATTGAAAGTGTGTATCTCTCAGCACTGAGTAGCACTCTATGATTATATCCTATTTTTAGATTGTATCTTAATCTATATTATATCTGAAAAACAACAGCCTCCTACAGCAACAAAGACAATTATAAGACAGCTACCATTTACCCTAGAAAAGCTCTTTGCTACTTAGAAAAATACTAGAAAGGAAAAACAACCCCTTGCTAGTGAAATTAGCTGAAATTAGCTCCTATGATGATCTTTTCTTTAAATTGGGAAAGAAGGGATTTTTTGTTGTTGTTCAGTACAATTTATTTTTAGACTGGCAAAAAGAAACAGAACTGAAGCTCTGTGGGTACCTTCTGAGGTTAAATTACCTTTCATGCCATTTGCACAGAAGACTGTTCTCAAGCAGCTTGAGCAGATGGTCGGGACACCATTGTCCGTTTACTTGTATCCACAAAGATAAACGATGGCTCTTTGAAATCCAGAACAATATAACCGTTGTGATGCTTTAGGCTGCCAAGGAAAAAAAAAAAACAAACACCAAAATACAAATAAATATGAAGTTAGCCAGAGAAACGAGTTTTGATTCATGAAATTTCATTTTAAACTACTAAAATCCCCTCTTTAACAAATACATTTATCTGTAATACGGAATTATTTCGCTAAAAGGAACTAATATGTCCCAGAATACCTAGTATACCTAGTAGATTAGGAGATGAAGTTGAAGTGAATCACAAACAGTAATTCTGACTGAAATGAATATCTGCCATCTCCGCACAACTGCTTTTACTACATTTGCTGGAGCATGCTGCCAAATAACCAGTACTGCTTGCTGGGTACAGAGACGGTCAGAGATTTCCCAGATCAAGCCAGAGCAGACAACTGCCAGGGTACAGAGACACACCCACCCAGCCAAGTATTGGTAGAGAAGGTGACAAAAGCAGGAGACCATGCTGGATGTGGCTTCTAGTTATTCTTTTAAGAACTTCCCAAACTTCTCTGAGAGCAGCCCTGGTGTGAACAATCCCCAATGTTAGCATTTTGCCAACAAGCAACTTGCTAAAAAAGAACTTTTATTGTAAGAAATCCCTAATAACAGAGAACGAATTTAAAGGATTGGAAACAACATGCACAGCTACAAAGAAAAGCCTGAACTCTTAGGAACAATCTTTGGGATTTAAGAGTAAAGCGAACAGATTATTAGTCTTTGGACTTGCAACTAATAATTGCAAAACCTGTCACTCTTAAAAGCTCCTGAAAGGAAAAAAAAACGAAGGTTGCTGAATATGGAAAGAATCACATGGAATCAGTAAAGGGCCTCAGATACTGAGTTCAATACACACAACAAAATAAGACAGAATTGGGTTTAGAAAATAACAGTGAAATTAGATAACTATGACTCACCAGCCACTCAACTTCCTGAAGCCAGTAGGTACTGCAAAGCATTTAATTAACTAAAGTTGTATAGATGGCTAGTTGTTTCTGCAATAACTGCTTGTTTAAATAACAACACAACAAATAAAATTCATATCTCCTCTGTCTGATACCAAAAGCTCCACAGTAACAGCAGGTAAACAGTGGATATATTTTTCCCTCTCTTCTTTCAATGAGCAATGGCTTTTTTAAATTCTCTTTTTGCTAGACCATTGGCATATTCAACATGCCTTAGAACAAATGTACAATTCAGACATTTAAGATTCTTGTCAGGTTTTGTTAATACTCATTGGAGTAACGAAAGAGATGAAAAGACAGGTTAAGATAAACATAATGAGAGGAAATAAGTGTGAACTAATGTAAGCATGAACATGAACTTAATAAAAGAATAATGTTAGAAAATTAGAAAAACAGAACAATTTATATCCATATGGCAATACAAGAGAAAGCCCAGGTGGGAAGATGTTTTGTAATTCTCCTCTCTGCCTCAGAAAAGGGGAAAACCCCAAAGTATATTTGTTCTAAACACACTATATTTATGCCTTGTGCTAGCTTTTATGTTAATTTCCATTAAAAAAGTTCAAGGCCTTTCTTTACTCAAAGGAGCGCTCACTGCTTCACTTCCCCCACTTTTTTGACAATATGAAATGGAGGGCCACTGTCCCTCAGCCCCTTGTCCACACTTAACACTCCCAGCTAACTTTGCCCACTTGCAAATACGATATAATAAAAGTCATAAACACACTAATGAACATGTTTAATGTGAACTCACTGTCTGAGATAGTAAGAAGTTGGACAACACAATCATCCATCTCTCAGCAAACCAACATTATTTCTTCCAATATCAGTGGACTTCAATGAGAAGCTTCTCCATTATTACAAAATGAACACTATTTTCTTCCTCATAAACAAACTGATAATTTTTTAAAAATGTACAATATATTTTAAAAGTGATAAAAAGACTTGATGAACATGATAAAAATGTCACTGACCTCAAAAATACATTTTCACTGAAAACCCAACAGTATAGGTTTTGGTTGTCCAGTAAAAATAAAGAGACCTTGAATATTAGACATTAAGGCAGCAGCATATCACTGATCAGATATCCTGTTTCAATGATATAAAGAATCTGATATTTTATAGAAAATATAGCAAACCAGCATTTTTTTAAATGTGATGTTCAAAATATGTTCTAAATAACTTCCATACTTAATGAACTGAAGCATCCATAAATGTTTATAGCTCTCTGCTTACCTCCCTCCAGACGTGAAATTGCCCTAAAGTGTATCAAACAAAATGAATTTGAAACTGCTGTGAGTATAACTACAGCAAATCAAACAAAATTTCACTGTTTTGATGCTCTTAGCAGGAGCAAGGAAGTGTCATGAAAGATAGACTGGTAAGAGCAATGCACACATGCAGGGAAGTGCACATATGCATACATGGACAAACCAATTTCCATGGAAGTGAGGATGAAAACCCAGGTGCAGAATTGCTGGTAGTTAAAACAATCATTTATTCTTCCTTGGTAAAGCAGCAACCAATGAGACTTCCCTCCACAACTGGCATGCAGTAATGAGTGGTCAGCCGAGGACTGGGCTGTTTAAAACTGCTGTAAAAACCGAGACAGAGCTTTAGGCTGCCTTTCCCTTTGTAAAAGTGGGCATTAATACATCTTCTGATGACCAAAGACAGTTTCCTTTATGCAAGTTTAAAAGGCCCCAGTGGTCAGGAGTTCCCAGTTCTCCATTATGCAGTAAGTTAAATCGATCATTATTTCTGAAGAGGGAATACGCTGCACACTCAGTAATAGGAATCACTAAAAACAAGAAGATGAAGAACAACTTTCAAGTTTAAAGGTGCAGTTGTGCAGCAGCTGATTCCAGAAGGAATTTCTCAGTACTTCTTTCAGACTGCACCTCATTTGTGAGTTCACATAAAAGTAACAGGAGAATACAGTGAGATTACGGAAATGTCATGTATCTCCCAAGAAGCTGAAGATACAGCATGGATTATTCCATAATCACAGAAGGGATGTAACAGAAAATGGAAAAGCTATCCTTAGTGACCAGTTTGGAATGCATTTTAAACAAACAGCTATTTTGAATGAGGTGTGTTAGAGGTAAAAGGGTTTAGTAGAAAAATGACAATCAGGAAATCAGACAATCTGACAATTTCATGCTGAAATTAGTAAAACTTGCCTTTTAGATCTTGCAGAAAATGTAGGCAGTTAGTAAATATCTAAAGATTCAACCTCACTTTAACAAATATATATATTGAGAAGACTTGAAACTGCATATACCAGAACTGTAGTTATTTCTTCTTTCTGAAGTTTTTGTTTCACTAAATGTAGCACTACTAAGACACCATCTCCACTATAACACCAGAGAAAGAATAGATATCCATATGAATAATCTCATAAATCAAAAGGAGAAAGGATGAGCTCCACGATATCCCGGAGTGGTCACAGAGCATTCCATTAAGACCAAGACTCTGCCTGTTCAACCAGTGCTATGTTTATAAATAACATAATGGCTCCTGACTTGCTGAATCTAGTAGACTATGAATTTACAGACTGTTTGACATGATTTTACAGCTGTAACTGAAATGGAAGCTTTCAACTACAATATACATTTCTAATGACAGAAATGTTTATGTCTTTAAATAAAAATTAATACCATGATGCATTTGGAGCAATTTTTCCTCTGAACATGCACATCTTTCAGATACATGGTAGAAATCATTTATGCAAGGTTACAATTTAATTACTCAAGTTGCAACATCTGAAGAGAAAGAGGAAACTAATGTAATATCCAACCCTATACAAATTCTGAGCAAGTCTTTAAAGATTCAAGTGAATTAAATTTTGTGATGTTGTGTTAAGAAAATATAAAATGTATGATTACCTATTATTTTGTGCATGATTACCTATTATTTCCTGCTTTATGCAGACACATACACTTGTGCAGAATGGGTGCTAAAAGTCCTACCATATAAAAATGACTATGTTTCACAACACTTTTTTTAAATGAGTCTTATTTCTGAGAGTATGTAGCATATTCCCTCTCCGAAGAAATAACGATCAATTTAACTTAATAGTTAGGTAGTTACTAAGATCTTGGGTAAATGGTGAAACCTTATGCCTTTCAAGAACTACCAGTAATGTAGATTGATGCAATCTTCAATGTCATAAACTGTAACAAATACTAATGAGTTTCAGGGTGTCTTTTCTAAACGTACACCTCTGGAATCTTTAATTGCACTTCCAAGAATTTGTTTCAGAATTTCTGTTATTTATGCTTGCCCCTATTCTATTGTAACTTTTAATAGAATGAAGACCTGTTTTCAGTACACACACAGGCACTTCTTCCACTCTGGCAAGTGAAGACTTCATTAAACTCACAGACCCACTGATGACAGGGTTCCAACAAACAATCCTTATCTGGCTCAGTTAATGATCTGGACATCTCAAATCTTCACAGAGATAAAGAATGATTACCTAGAATCCCAACAACTTCAGTGGAGGCTCCGTTAACCTGGAGGTTGCTAATGCCTTAGTGCTTACACATTACTTCATTGGCAGGCAGGAGGCAGTACCAAAATATAATCTATTTGGGAAAAGCCAAAGCAACTCCCTTCTAGATGGAACATTTACAGAGTAATGGAAAACAATTACCTTTCACCATGAAAGTGGCCAAACCCCAGAGTAAGCTACTCAGAAAAATCATAGAATCTGTAACTTTGGAGATATTAAAAACTCAATGGGACACGATCTTGAGCTACCTGATCTAGCTTTGAAGTTGTTCTTGAGGTCCAGAAACTCCTTTTAACCTAAACGATCATTTGAATCTATGCAAAACTACTTTGACCTCAGCTGAGCCATAACAATATCCAGAAGACAAGGTAGGAATTTGATTTGTTCCAGTTCAAGCACTTTCGAAAAAGAAGTGAAGCTGAGCCAGGGAGTTCCAAATTAGTACTTCAGTTTTAAGTTTCATAAAGATAATACCTCCTGAAGTGCTGTAAAATCCTTAATTCCCAGCTCATGCTTCAGTTGTGATTCCAAAGAAAGATTGCTAGCAGCCAAAAATCACCTATATAGTTACCTACAACATCTGTGTTTTCTTTTGAGGTCTCCCATCCCACTAACAGTGAGGTTGACTTGGCTTTGTATACAAGATTTAGCAAAGAAACAGCCTGCAGTGATACTGAAGTGGAAAACAGAGCAAATTAAAGTGGTTGCCTTCCCATTTTACAACCAGCTGCAATTACCATACTGAGAAGATGCCATCCAAAGAAACACTGAACCACACAAACAGGAACAATTTCATTAGCATCCACAGAACCTTTCCCCAGGTGTAATTTAAGGAGCCCTTAAAATATGCAATTCTATCTACTACTTTGAGTCCTCAATTGCTTCCTACTGTAATTCTAGTTTCCCTCTACATAAAATCCTGCAGTGAAATCTAGTTTCAGGATGACTGCCCTGATTAATAACTCTATAATGTCTGTACTCCCTGTTGGATAAAGCATTTCTTTGTTCAAAAGTAATCCTTTTCCTCTGAACATTGGCAATTTCAGTGTCGAGGGTTGGCAATTTCTGTGTCGAGGGAATGAATCACCACCGCTTGGTGCTGCCATTCACAGTGCTGGGATGTGTAGTCATGTGAAGTCACTCTGAGCTGTAATTTCTTATCCTCCTTAGTCAGCTGTGGATTATGACAGCTGATGAACCATATGGATGCAAGTAACTCACAGGTTATCCAACACCTCCTCCAAAAAGACCAGAGCAACTCAATTTTTATATTCTGAATGATAACTTAAGGGAGTGTAATCGCTGGAACAAACAAGGCAACCCAAAATGCAAAACACAGAAATACAGGACTCAGTTTCTGCAAGGAAATGGAAAGGAAAGCATGCTTTGTTCTATGTTAAATTCTACTACAGCTTGATGAACTTGGCAGTATTTTGATTTTCACTCCACATACTGGAATTATAAAGAAAGTAAAGATCTCTGAGTTCTCACACACAGAGGTATTCCTTACAGTGGACAACAAATGTTCAGTGGCCTGACTTAGCACTTGTCTATCACAAAGGATCATTAAGTTCACTGCAGAGATCTGAGCATGAGTCAATGATACCTCCAGGTATCAACCCTACTGATGGCCAGGCAATTAACTATTATGGGTATCGATGTTTTTTGAAAGTCCATTTTGTCTAGATGTAGAAGAGAATAATTTTGGGGAAAGTATTTCCACAGAATAGGATAACGTTTACCTACCTGCTTCTATTAGGAAAAAAATACCTTTCAATAAGGGATTTGAAAGTTACTAAGCAAGTTTATTAAACACATTTTACAATGAACCTATGCAACAACATATTAATAAATTTATATCGATGACTGAGGGGCAGAATTGTGTAGAAAAATCCACTGAGAAAGAAAGGCTGAAACATGCGTTATCTTATCAGCTTAGAGGGGCCCATTTCACCTGAATTTAAATGACTTGAGTAAGATTATGCAGTGAGTCAGCTCAGAGCCCAGAATAGAACTAAGGAATCGTGGCTCATTGTCTCTGTCTTTAACCATTAATTCGCACTCCCACACTGAGAAAAATGGATGTTACTATTTTATTAAGCCCCCCAATATATTTAAATTGTAACAATACAGTGAATCACATTAGAGAAGAAACATAAACTGAGATATAAACCTAACATCCAGTCTGAAACTTGGGTCACTATGAATATGGAGAGAAAAGCAGCAACACTTTTATAAACTGGTGGACCTACAAGCTTTGCTATTCAGTCCTCTGGCTTTGTTCACTTCAGGTTCTCTTATAACTAAAACATTTCAATCTCACTTTCAAAACAAAATAAAAAAATTGCATGTCTCCAACCACAAAGCAGCTCATTTAGTATTAAATTATATATGTATTTGTTACTTCAAAGGTTCATTCTGTTACAAATACATATTTTAAACTTTCTGTTGTGATCTCCTTTAAAAATCTCATGAGAGTACACTACTGCTTATAAGGTGCTTCAATAGATAGACCACTGGGTAGCTGTCTCCTGATACCTAATATGTCACTTCACTGTAAGCACAGTAATGGACGGATGCCTAGAAAAGCTCTATTTATGTAGCACTTTACAGTTCAACTTAAATAAACTTTCTAATATTTAAATAAAGAATGCATTTCTAATAACATTTAGCTAACATCAACGTCTAGTAATGATATGGATCAACTCTTTATTCCTAAGAAAACTGTCCCTTTTAATTAAACACAGATTTTAAAATGAAATATGCATTCTGGAGAATATCCTCTTTCTTTCCTTTTTTCTTCCACATGTTTTTTCTTTCACTTATTCTAAGATAATCCACATTTTGCCCTGCAAATGTGAATGATCTGTTTTGGAATTTTCCAGGACTTGTAACAAGTCTACAAGTGCTGCAATCTCAGCTTAGTATGAACTATGTCTGCTCTGTTCTGAAGCCAGTATCAACTGGTTTTAGACCTCATATGATGCTGCATATTCCCAAACACATTTTTCACCTCAAACCCAAATACCTGAGTACATTTGAAACTATCAATACCCACTAAGATTGGACAAGCCACTGGATAAGCATAAACACAAGGAATTGCTTCATGACCTGTTCCAGGTAAGAAGCAATCCACAGCTTCCCTAAATGAGGCACAGATTAAACACTCCTTTACATTTACATCAGTTCTTCCCCACCTGCCCACTCTGGTTAACTGGGAGAAGCCAGTTGTATTTCTTTTTTTCAACACTGCACAGAATTTACCCTGTGCTCTCAGTCACTCCTCCTGACAGAAGACAGTGAGGTGCAGACAACAGGCTTTCACTCCCACTCCCTCCAGTTGCTCACAGCAAATAACAGGTAAATAGTCATTGTTCTCTTCCACATAGTGGGAATTAGGGGCTGATCACTGCTAAGTTATGGAAGAGTAATGACTCTCCCCAATCAGCCAAGAGTCATTTAAGTTGGAAAACTCAAGAGCTTTATTGCCTTTCTCTAGACTCACTCCAGCACTTTGGTATTCTTCTTGTGGGGGCATTCAATTCTTGAGGGACTCAGAACTGAACAGAGTACTCAAGGTGAGGCCTCACCAGTGCCGAGTAAGGAGGCATGATCATCTCTCTACTCTTGCTGGCCACACTACTCCTGATACAAGCCAAGATGCTGTTGGCCTTCTTGGCCACCTTGGCACAGTTCTGGCTCATATTCAGCCAGCTGTTGACCAACATCCCCAGATTCTTTCTTGCTGGGCAGTTTTCCAGACACTTTCTCCCCCAAGCCTATAGTCCTGCATGGGGTTGTTGTGACCCAAGAGCAGGACTCAGGATTTGGCCTTACTGAATCTCATAACATTGGCCTTGGCCCATCGATTCAGCCTGTCCAGGTCCATCCGTAGAGCCTTCCAACCCTCAAGCAGATCAGCACTTCCTCCCAAATTGGTGTTGTCTCTGTGTTGGGTGCACTCGATCCTCTTGTCCAGATCATGGATAAAGATATTAAACAGCTGGCCCCAATACTGAGCCCTGGGGAACACCACTTGTGACCAGCTCCCAACTGGATTAACTCCATTCACCATCACAATTTGGGCCGGCCATCCAGACAGGTTTTTACCTAGTGAAGAGTCTGCCTTTCCATGCCATGAGCAGCCAGTTTCTCCAAGAGAATGCTGTGGGAAATTGTGTCCAAGCCTTTACTAAAATCTAGATAGATAACATCCACAGTCTTTCCCTCTACTAAGTGGGTCACCTTGTCATAGAAGGAGATCAGGTTAGTCAAACAGGATCTGCCTTTCATAAGAAAAGAACAAAAGCTAGTAATTGTGAGACTTTTCCCAGCTTTTTACAGAATATTTTATCTGCCTTTTCTTCCTGGTTGGATGGTCTGGAAGAGACTCCTAGCATATCTGCCTTCTTGGAGTTCCCCCTCATTCTTACCCATAGATAATCAACCTAAGGATTGTCACTATCATTAAGCTCTAGATGGTCAAAACACGCCCTAACATACAGAGCCACTCCACAACTTCTTCCTTGCTTGGCCTCAAGAAAAGTTTATAGACATCCATTGCAGCACTCCACTGCTGCAATTCATCCCACCATGTTTATGTGATGAGTAAGTAGGCAGGTGAGATGCTGTTCTGTAGAGTTTTACAGCCTGAATATTACATTCTCAATGGCTTTTTACAGGGCAGTCTGCTTCAAAATTTTTAAGTTAATGTCTGAATATCACTTAAAATGTCAGATACAGACAGAGCTGTAGAATAGATATGACTATACATTTCCTTGTCGCCTTCCAAAGCTCCTTATTAGACACACCTTTGAGGTCTGTGAATCACAGGACTGAAAAATTATCAAATAAAGCTGTTTCCACACATGAAAATAAAGAACAAAACAGAAGAGGGAGCTAAGAAGGCAAAAGGGAGCTGTGATTATACAGAACATGCAGAATTTGCTGATTGTCAGCTTGAAGACTCGAGGTGAAATTTTCCTGAAGGATGCAAATAGACAAGAATTACAAGTGATATCAGTAAATTATGACCATCTGACTTAAGTAAGATAGATTTCTAAGCTATATGTCTCTCTTCTGATTGTAAGAGAAGGGTGTCACATGCCTCTGCAGAAGCTTCCCAACAACTGCTTGGCAAGAAGAGAGTCATTTAATTGCTTCATACACTGTTTTCTTCTGAGTCTTTATTGCAGTGTGCGCAAACACCTAAGAGGGAACTGGGAGATCATTTTGATATACTCTGTGTCAACATATACAATAAAATACGGCTTTTTGAAAGTTGATAAAGGCAAGATATACAATGGATGGGTTGAGAAGCAGTGGCACAGAAAAATTTAATAGTTTGTCTAAGGTAAAACATCAAATCACCAGCAAAGTTGGGTTGGGAATACATTTGAGATACCAAGGATTTTCTACTGAATGGTCTTCTGGAATATGTTTTCTCTGTAATATCAAACTTGTTTATTTAAAAAAAAATAAAAATTACTAGGATATACTATTTTCTACATATGCCCACACGATACAATCTGTAAACCTATAGCCTTCAGAAAACCATAAACTATTTTTTTATACTGCTTAAAGCTCCACATACCACTGGAAATTCATAAAAGGTAGCTACAGAGACATTATACCCATCTATACTACAAGAATTTGGTGCTCTCTTATGAAATTAGAAATGAGAGATTTAGAATAAACTAAAGGAAAAACATTTCCATAGATTGTTCATGTAAAGTGAGGAACTTGTCCTGGTTTCAGCTGGGAAAGCGTTAATTTTATTTCTAGTCATAGCTATGTGAGGAATGTCAATAATACCTATTAAGTTTAGTTGTTGCTAAATAATGTTTACACTATTCAAAGACTTATTTCAGCCTCCCATGGAAGAACACACAGAATTGCTAATGAAATATTCCATACCATAGATGCCATAATCAGTATATGAATGGGGGTTAGCCAGGAGGTGGAAATCCATGATCACTGCTTGGGACAGAGCCAAACCACCAGGCTGTGAGAGCGAAAGTCATCATTATTATTATTGTTATTATTTTTCATTTTCTGTTATTTTTTCTATTAAATTGTGTTTACCTCAAACCCCAATAGTTTTTTTTTCTCCCTTTCTCCTTCTTTCTTCCCCTCTTTTCTCCCCTACTCTAGTTTGGGGTAAGCAAGCAGCTGTGTAGTTCTAGTGGCAAGCTGGGGTTAAAGCCCAACAAAATCATTCTCTTAAGATGTTAAATCAAAAGTATAAAGAATGCAAAAAGAGATTGACAAGTTCACGGAGAATAAGCTCACTGATCGCTATTAACCCTTCATGGTGAGCCCTGGTGTGCCTAATTTTTTACACTGCCAATCACAGCAAGAGACAGATGAGCTGGACTTTTGTTCCCACCCAGTATGGCAGCTTTTATGTTCAGCAAAGCACTGGAGAGGATGAAGAGCTTGTACACCCATCAAGAACAAGCTTCTTAATTGGCAACACCTTTCTTCCTGAAAAGTCAAATTCATGAAGTAGACATCTAGAAACACTAATTGTGCTTTGCTTGATTTATTCTTCCATGTCTTTCAAGGTCATTGACATCTGGTAAATGACAAAAAATGCAAAATAGTGAGCGGCTAAGATTATAAACTAGAAGTAGCAATCCATATTGCACTTCCTCTGATTGGCTAGGTAAAGCTTTATAGGTTCCTAAAAATGGATTTTAGCTCAGTAGTAAGGCAAAGGAAAGAAGAAGGGACATGTAAAGGAAAGTCAAAGGTTGTTTTCTTTAAAGAGCCTCAGTTAGTTTCTTCCATGACCACCTTAACGTGGACTATGCATTTTTCAAAATGTTATATTCATCAAGAGAAATTCTTACGCTCCCTGCACTTATCTCCTCCACAAAAAAACTGCCTTTGGGACCTGCAGGCAAAAGCCACCTGAAAGGCATAATCAGCTAAAAGCCAATTTGAAATACAGTGAAGTTACCAGTAACAATGTAACATCAGCTAATAGCCATACTCATGCCCAGATACCCAGAACTGCTTGACTTTCGGTCCTCCAAGCATTTGCTAGAGCATTTGTTTCTTTGGAGGGAAGAA
This sequence comes from Pedionomus torquatus, assembly GCA_013398155.1. Taxonomy (NCBI): domain Eukaryota; kingdom Metazoa; phylum Chordata; class Aves; order Charadriiformes; family Pedionomidae; genus Pedionomus; species Pedionomus torquatus. The sequence continues at coordinate 264,490 of VZRU01015654.1, read as the reverse complement.
CTGAAGTTGTTCAATCAAGTGCTTACAATGGGATGCAAGGTTTGAATTTTGAAACTTTATTATGAGGGTGGTTAGGGGCTAGCATAATCTCATGCATCTTGTGGGAGAAAAAAAGGACTGCTGGGAAAAGCCCCACAGTCTGCAGCGTTTTGTTCTGAGAAACATAAATGTAACCTGGCAAATTGTTACTTCACAGAACTATGACTGCAGAAAGCATTAGTTGCCTTTGACATTTACTATTCTATGACTGCTATGTATTAAGCATAGAACTCTAAACTATTTCTTTGTCTTCTGTTAGTTATCAGAAAACAGACAGGTAAAGATAGTATGATGGCCCTAAAGAAGTGGTAAGACCTGCACAAGAAAGCAATGCCAAATTTCTATTTCTTTCACAAAATTTGCTTTCTTTCCAAAGGAAAAATAAGGCAGAAGTTGATTTTCACAAGAAGAAAAGTTGCTTATTTGGGTATCACTTAATAATTTAATTCTTACTTTTGACAGGAACAAATGTTAAAATTGTGAGAGATTTTAATGTGTATGGTAAATAAATGTCTCCTCTATAAAGCTGTCTATTTTCCTGTGTACTTTTAAACTCCTCTAAATATGATTTTGATAATGTAATCAGCTGCTTGAATAAACATAACCTAATTGAAGCAGTATTCCAAAGAGCATTATTTCTATTATTATAACTTCCCTGGTGCGTAGCTGTAAACAGACCGATGAATGACAGCACATGACCTAGATAATTGTGTCCCAATAGCTGTCACTCCTTAGTCTTGACCTTCTGACACTGTTCCAGCTGTGCAATAACTTGTCCCAGCATTAAGGCTGAGAGAATCTCGGGCTCATTCTATTCTGGGCAAACTACTAGTGCTTCTATGCAGACACACAATGACTTAAAATTCATGGACTGAAATGTATTTCTAATATATGATCAAAAGTGATATTGAACTTTTCTACAACTTCTCATTTCCCACTATAAAAGTAAGTAATAAGTAAAGAATTATAGCAGTAAATTAAACATTAAGCATAATTTACTGGTAGCTGTATGTTTCTGCATTTATTTTGAGCTGCAAGTACAAGTTTCATCAAACCTCGTTCCTAAGGAATCCTATTTCCAGTGCCTTTCAGTAAACAGAAGAAAGGAAGATAAATGACAGAAAGTAGTTCTGACTTAATGTATTCAGAATTGTAATCTATATTCTCTGTAATTCAATGCCCAGTGGTAATTCACCAAAAATACAGTGGGCTACAAAAGAAATCCCAGAGTAATCAGAGAATATTTAAAATAGAGCAAGAAGCTATGACCACTGATGAATCCCAGTGTGATCAGTAATTCTGAGAGACGTGTATGCTACAAAACATATGCTATATTATACATACAGAGTACCCTTTTTTTTTTTTACCTAAGAAATAATTTTTACAATGCTGGGTGGTGCCTGCATTCAAGCACTTTCTTGCAAACACAATCAAGAAGATTAATACTAAACCACACCATTAATTTGCATAACTAAGGACTGAATTTAGGTATTCCACTGTGTAGCCCAAAATACCGCTAGATTTAAAAGCAAAACCAATCTGTATTGTTAAGTGGTGGAAAATGTTACCAAAAGTTTTAAAAGCAAATAAACCAGATGTGCTGGAGCGGCATCACTAGTAAAATGCAGCTTACTCTCTGCTGTGTTTTGCAGGTTCTGTGAGCAAGAGTGAATAATCTATTGTGATAAGGAAGAGAAACTGGAAAATTTTTCATCAGTCTCATTAATCATCATGGCAAAAAGCCAGAAATAAGACTTTCTGCCAAAAGCGTTGCACTTAAAAATCCTGCCAGAAGAAAATTCTTCTACAAAAAGGTTCACCATTTTGTCCTTTCACCCTTACTTACTTCTTTACATTACATTAGGAAATGACTGCGAGAGCAGTGTGTTGTGTTACAACAGGCCCATGAGACGGGGGGCATATTTTCCTACAAGGACCAACTACCATAGCACTGTATAAAAAATTACATGCAGTTGAACTGTAAAATCTTACTGTAAAAAAATTTAAAATACCTGAAATACAGCTGTCTAAGTGAGTTTATATTAAAGCCAGAGAATTTTCTTGTGAAGTTTTGTTTGTTTGAGGACTTACTGGCATTGTTGTCAGTAACAGATAAACACAATTGTAAAATGTTCAAAAGACTTTTTTCAGATAGACACCATGCCAACCTTAAGGCATGCTTAAATGATTATGAGCAAAGGGTGCTACTGGAAGGCTAGAAGAAGGGAAGTCCTTATTCTGTAAGATAATGCCCTTCAGGCAAAGAGTGACATCCTCACTGAAGAGTCTCAGTAAAAGGTGAAGCATTTCTAATGACCACACCGTATTCAGAAATGCACTATACTAGACGTCTATATTCACTGAGATAACAAAAATCTAATTTAATGTCCTTCTACAAAGGAACAAAAAATAAGGAAACAAACAAACAAACAAAAAAGAAAAAAAAATGGAACAAAAAGAAAATTTTACTTTATTTTTTACTAGTTTTTTCAATACTGTATTTAACTTTCCCACATAGATTTTTTTTGACACTAAGATAACTCCATTTTGAATCTGGACATGATAAGATTACACCTTGCCTCTGCAGAACACATGCAACCTTCCCTAAGAGAGAGCATGTCAAACATGGTTCTCCTAACAGAAGCAAGCTAAAAACCTGCAAGAGCTATAGAAAGGAAGCAAAAGAATGACTTGATATCTGCAAAACGTATTTCCTAGTGAAAAATTTAGGAAGCTCAAACTACTTGAAGGAAACAAAATCCAGAAACAAGCTAACAAACATAAACCCAGTCCCCAGTGAACCAATACCTGGATCAATGGTAACTGCTCACATAGAATTTTCTCAGTTCTCTTCCCACTTGAATTGCACTAGACACAGTCATGTGACCCATGCCACCCCCCAAAAAAATTTAAAAATATCACAATTTTGTCTCATTTTGTTTCACTGTAATTCAGAATTGCAAAAGTGCAATTGCGAGATCAAAATGTAGACTGAAAGAGAGAGATCACGCAGAGTTAATAAACTATTACTTTTGGTTTAAAAACATACCTAAGCTGCTGAGAAACTCTTGAACAAAGAGGCCTCTATCTGTAGGCTTGGCCTTTTTCTCAAATAAGCAGTGTGCTCATATCAAAGTCAGTAAAGACAGTGTCAGTTTTACTCAATTTTTTGCTCAGGTTTCTCCTTTGAAAGACTGACCTATGTTTGTAACTGGGCAATCTAAATATTCACTTCAGAAAATGAGTGCAAAAAAAGAAGGTGATAAAAGGGTTGAATTTCATCAATTAGAAATTTGTCATCGATTCACTGGGTTCAGAATTTCACACAGCTAGATTTGAGCTGATACATTTTTAAAAACCAAAAACAGTATAAGTAATGAGATCTTTCAGTGGTCGTTTTTTCCCCATTTTAATGGAAATTAGCAATATAGACTTTTATGAGGCTACTGACTATAGTTTCTGAGGGAAAATTACTTAAGTCCATGCATTTGCTGACTGCTTTGCTAACAATGCTTTTACTTCCTCACCAAGCCAAAGCCAAGAACAATCTAATCCACTTTCCTGCCAATGCTGAATTGATCCTTACTGTACTTACACCCTAGCCAGGTTTACGTGACCAACCATTGCTGTTTTAGTGCCATTTCTCAAAGAGACCCCCCCCGCACCTTGCCTAAGAGTATTCATTGAGAGTGGATTATCATAAAACTTCTCTCAAGGGTTTCTTGTGCTTGTGCTTTATTTTTACCTGCAAGCAGGTCTTGGCTCACAGAAACTATCACTGGCAACAGCATCTAAATGTGTCTGTATCTTATTCACAGGAAGGAGACATATAAGTAATTTCTTTCAACATTAATGGGTCCTTTAAATTAATGGAAAAAAGGGCAAAAGGACTTTAAAGATGTCACAAAGAAAATAGAGTAAATCAGACACTGGAAAGACAGAGAAAAAGTTTACACAAATCTCTCCAACAACAAATTTTTGTCTGTGACATTATTTACCATCCTTGATCCTGACACATTCTAATATTTAAATGTTTAATGAATACCTCTTGGAACTAAAAAGAAATATGCTCAAAAGCTGAATACTTAATGGGGTCCAGATAAAATGTCAAAGCAATTTGTTGTGATCTTTACTGTTCTAAGCCCTTGGCATTACTGTTAAGTCCCCCTCAAATGAAGTATTCCAAGCTCCTCGGAAATACAGGGATATTTTTAATAACGGACACACAGATCTTTTGCAGCTCCTCTCATTTCTGTATGCAGTGTTCTAGTAATAGATAATGTACTGACCAATGAAGGTCCTCTCCCCTCAAGAAGCATAAAACTCAAATGGCAAAGCAGGTTCAGCGTGGAATAATGTAGTTCAAATAGTGCCATTTTTTTCCTCCACAGAAAAAAGATAAAATGACTGTTTGGGTACTTTTAGAGAAAAGGGAGACAAGTCAGCATCAGCGAAACACATCACCAACTTTTTAAAACCATATTGTCACTGTGTTAACAGACAGGTAAGAAATGAAGTTTACAACTGAGGTCACTAAGTGATCTCTACAATGAATAAAATTAGCTACAGTTAAAATGTGAATTCCACCTTCCCCGTTTCCTCTTCAAAGTAACTTGGACATTTATACAACTGGAAACACATGCACAGTGTATTGCCTTGGTACAGAGATAAATAGTCTCTTTCCTCTCCTATGAACATTGTAAGGCATTGAGATTCATGATTCTGGAGCTTTCCTAGAGGTCTACCTTTGACAAGAACGTGAAATATATTATTTGCATTTTTTAAATTCTTTTTTTTTGGTCCTAGATCCTCCAGCTAAGATGGAGAACCACCATATTACAGACTGCATGAAAGTAAGTCTTAAAGTTTATAGATTCTCAGGAAATGAACAATGAGGACTCTTGTTTGCCTTTTAGAGAAGTGAACTTTAGACACAGAAATTTTAAGACACCTGCCCAATATCACACTGAAACTTTGGGACAGAACCTAGTCTTTGTTTCAAAGGTGACTGCCTGACCACAGCACCCTTTGGTAAATCACAAATCTGTGTTTCAAGTGCATTCATCAAAGAAACAACCATAGACAAATCTGATTGTGTGTTGACAAATATATGCGTTCTAGCTGGGGCTACAAATGGACAGATAACATACCTAATATTGGCAAGTACTGTAACTTAGAGTTTTTTTTAAAAAAAAAAAAGGAGAGAGAGAGAGAACACTGACAGAACAAAGGTATTGCAGGTAAATTTTTAGCCTACTAGAAACTTAGCCTACAAAAATGAGTGGGTTAACTCTTGTGAGAATAAACAGAACAGAAAAATACACTTTAACTTTCTCCAGCAACATTCCCTGCCTGAATATTACTAAGTAGAAGAAACTTCATTTTTTGAAGGAAAGACACAACAGCGTAACTTCTAGCATTGTGATGGAAAGAAAGGAGGCTCTGCTTCCCCCCCAGAGACTCCAGATAGAAGATCTTACAGAAGAAAAAGATGAGACCACATTCCAAAACCACAGGGTCTAAAGCCTTGCAAACAAATAAGGCTTGCAATTGATCATCTGGGTGAGAAAGAACAGATAGGAAAAGAAGCTGTACTTTAATTTCTATGTGAGACTTCTAAGCAGGAGAAGAAAACTTGCTCCAATTAGGAAAATTTCAACGCCTCAAGCTAGTATAACTTTGATCTTATTCTTTGCCAGAGAAAAGAAATTTCATCTCTTTAAAGCTTCAACCAAGTAGAACCAAGTTATTAAGGAGTAAGAAAACTTAAATAAGAGCCCTTTAGAGAGACCAAGGGCAAACTGACAGGTATAATATTTTAATTGATTGCCTACATCAGAGGAATTAAAATCATAATATATCTCTGTTGGTACAAAAGTAGTCATATATATTTGTCTGAGAACTAAGTGGTCTAGAATATGCAAGATTTCATCATTACTTTTTCGTTTCTACTTTACCTTTTAGATTTGAAAAGTCTCTTTTTTCTTTTAAACAATATAATTTACCACCACTTAACACTTACAATATTAAAAAGTATTTTATTAAGCTACATCACTGACTTTTGAAATTGTACTTAATTTACAGCATTAGATTGACAGCCAAAAGCAACTCAGATTCTGTACTGGTCCTCAAAAAAATCACAGCCAAGCCAGAAGCAGTGGGTGCTTTTTCAAACCAGCTGTGATACACATCTCATCCCTAACCCAGAAGCAAGCTTCCTTTGCTATACCACTTAGTACCAATCTCCCCTAAAAATGCTGGCAAGGGCTAGCACAGATGCCTCCTGAAATTGTTGGGGCGTGTGCTACCTACATCTGACTGTGATGATCCTCAACCAAGGCACAAGGCAGAATTCCCCAGAGCGCTCAAGTGACAATAATTTTCAGTCACTGCTGGTGATTGAGGACTCTTGGACTTGGAGCATCTGAACAACTGCAAACTTTTTCATCTTCCAAAAGAGATGAAGAACTTTAAATAAACAACAGCAAGAGAACAGATTCAAAAACTCAGAGGAGAAAAGAGGTAGCAAGCAAGCACCAGGTGAAAATGACAGGATGTTTTAATCTACCCAAACTAGATATTAGTAGCCAAGTCATGTGGTAAGCTTT
>VZRU01015654.1:243198-257837 GCA_013398155.1 Pedionomus torquatus | reverse complement strand
TTTTTTGCTATCTTCCTGACTGTTAAGGTCAGGAAACTAGCAGTGGTTTATAGATTTCGATCAGCTGTTTCCTCCAACCCATTCAAACAGGAAGGCCTATAGTAAAGGCTAACAGAAAAAGATGAATTTGGTTTAAAAAAAAAAATAAAAAATCATGTCATCTCCAACTAAGGGCATCTGTAAGATGAGTAACTTCAAAAACGTTTGTTCATGTCTGAGCCAACAGAGCCAGATTCTGCGACACATGCTTGTGTTCCTGGTGCCTCAATTCTGTCATATTTACATAGAACCACAAAGAGTTAAGCAAGTTCAGAGCCAGACCTTGAAGTTTTTTCATGACAGCTGTCTGTCTCAAGGTGAGGCAGCACATTATCCTCAGCTGGTTCTTCAGATGTCTCTGCACCCTCTGCTGTTCCTAAGGATTTGTATTTATTTGTATTTACTACTCCGATTTCTGCACCAGTATCCTACTGGACATGAATAGCTAGTGACTTGTATCACTGCTAATTTTACAACATCATGATGTGTATAATACAATAGAAAGGTCTTTATTTTGCCCTTCTAAATGGTAATTTACAATTTATTTGAAAAAAGTCTCCATAAGGCAATGGGATAAGTAAAAGAGGAAGCCATTGGTCATTCACTGGGGAGGCTCAGGGTCAGATTATTGAAAATATTTGCCACAGACAACCAAAATAAAAAATGCATGATTTCTTGCTTTGTGAAATCATCGGTTTTGACTTTTATATTATTAAATCTTTCTGTAGACAAACTAACACTTATGGACTTAGTCATTCCATAAGCAAATTAGCAGCTAAAATCTTTTTCATTTGACTTTGAATGATATCTTAACAACTTAATATTAGCTCACACTGAAAACTTGATTAGTAGAGACAGGTGACAATAGCAATGAATTCTAGTGTATGTGTGGGACCATTACTATGCTGTTAAAATACAAAAGGAAAATATTACCTCCTACAGCTTTTGCTTTTGAATTTGAGGAAAAGCCCATGTGAAGATGTTTTACATGGAATCCAGTTTGATCTCCCTTGCTTATCTATAGTATGCACCTGGATCAAATGAATGAAAACTTTTCACTTCCCAGCACATGGCCTAAATCAGTATTCTATTACCACTACAAATTAATGTATTCTGAACCTTAAATATGCACAAACAGTATTCTTATGAACAGGAAGATTCAATAAGCCTTCAACCTATCAAAGAAGGTTGGAATATATATATATATATACACCAAAGAAGTTGTATATACACTATATATATATATTCCAAAGAAGTTTGGTATAGCTACATAGTTTAAAACATAACAGTTGCTTCTAAAGGAGGTCTTGATTTGATTGTTAAACTGTTCCATTCACTTTGACAATGTAATACATGCATTGCAGGATATTACTGTGCATTTTGAGTAAGGTCTTCCAGTCATGCTGAAAAGAGGCATTATAGAATTTACACTGATACTGTTCTGCAGATCATAAAATACTAATCCAGGAACAAAGGGAACTGATTACTTATAATCAAACTGAAGGGCATCAGCCTATTTTTTTCCTCAGATGTTGATGCTAAACAACTATTGATAATATTGGCATTAACAAACTCAGTGAAGGAGGCCCCATGGCCTCTGCTTTCAGTATTTAATATCCCACTACCATAATGACAGGAGAAATAGTACCAAAATCTTTCCATGAAAACTTTAAATTGAGTTACTTTGCAACAGTAAATAAGAATGCCTATTCCCTATTTCACAGCTGATGAAAACAATGCACAGAGTCATTGTGTGACATGCCCAGGAGCACAACTTTGGACTCACTAAGGAAGGATATTCTCACATAAAGGTAGGAGCCTTGACGTTTTGATTTTATCCATCAGCTAGATTGTGATGCTACCTATATGATTTATATTAGACAGATACTGTCAATTAAAGTATAATTCTATTTTTCATTGAGATTCCCTCTACATGCTATGCCTCGAGTCATTATCACACTCATTAAAACACAGCAGTACTGTATCCCATGTCAGCATTTAAATGAAGTATGAGGATATATAACAATACAATTAACAGAAGTATTCCCAATGAACAAGGCCTTGAAAAACAAGGAAAAGCCTTGATGGGACTGATTCTGCACTTCAGGCCTATAGAATAGCTTTTCATCTTCCTTTTTTAAAGAGAATTGACAAGCCTAACGTAAGGAGAAAGAGAAACTAAAATTCTGAAGCTTCATTTTCATTCAAGATGTAGCACAAGGACATCCAGAGGCAGCCTAGGAAACACGAGATACAGTCAGCAATGAAGCTCAATTTAGTAGCTGAATCCATTTATTCTTTCTGAGGTTTTGCATAACACCTGACATGAGGCCTCTCTCCTGACTCATGTCTTTCAGAACTTTATAAATAAAAATAGCACGTCCGTCTGAACGAGAGCCCCCAAAGGCAAAACAAACAGTAAGTTTGTATCTTATATTAAAACTTGTGTACCTTCTGCTCATGCAGCAAACACCTCTGTGTATTTATTTACCTGGGACAAGATGAAAGGTCACTCATTATGTGCATAATAAGCTAAGCTCAATTGTAATTACACAGCAGAAAAAAAACTGCTTCATTTGAAGGTTAACTAGATTCAAAATAACCCAGTTCCCATCAGGGTGTTGCATTTATTTCAATTAAGTCAATCAACTTAACAAGGATTTAATTAAAAACAAGTTACGAAGTCAGAAGAAGTATTTGAAATGTAATTAATAAATATTTTAAATAAGTGAGAGGTAGCCAAATCAAATATACGATTGTAAATGCTCTAGCCTGTAATCTCTTTGCAGCCACTTGCTGGTCAACAACAAAAAGCACTCCATCCCAATCCTGGCACACAGCTGATCTTTGGAAAGACAAACGAACACACTGCCCAGAAGGCGTAGTATTGAGCTTTCAAAGAATTAGGTATAGAGATAAGTACCTATTTCCATTTGTTTTACCATAGGGAGAACTCAAGGTTTGCCCACACTTTCTTTGCTCTACTTCACCCGTTGCTATTGGTACAAAATACCTGTTTGAGGCAGTTAAAGGAAACATGAAGCGTCTTTTCACTGAACTGATGTGCTTTGTTATTTGTGCAGTTTCTTTCCTCTGCAAGTACTCTGAGAGCTAGCAGAGCAGGGAGCAGAACACTAACAAACAAAACCAGACAACCATCAATATGAAGAGGTTAGTGTTCGTGATGGCCATGCAATCTCCCAAAAAGCATCAGTAACTTACATCAGATGTGTTCCTATTCTGTGCCTTTACATTGTCTCGGAAAATTATGCATCCCTGGCTTTGGAGTCTGACATCTATGCTTAGACCTCTGCCTGCCACAGCATCCTTCAGTGTTTCCTTGGGAAGTCTCACCCAAGTAATATCATTATATTGTCTCCCTTGTTTCTGACATACCTGGAGAAAAAAATCAACAAACCAACAACCAACCAACCAACCACTTCCCCCCCGCCAAAAAAAGACCCAACTCACAAAACCCCATCAAAAACCCACAAGCAGTATTCCTAGTCTCCTTAAGCCTCCTTAAAAATACTTTGTTCTGTTTTCACCAATGAAGACCAATATTATATTACAACAGATGTAAGCATATTTCAAGTAAACATACTTTTAAGTTAAGGGCATATATATACCCAAATGAAAGTTTTTGTCTACCTCCATTGTTTACAACTGACTGAGTATATTTTCTTTCATGTATCTGACACATTGAGAACAAAAGCACAAAGATTAAGACAAGAATGATCAAAAGTGTCAGCTCCTCTTGGGCAATCAAATTTGAGAAGCCTAGGCTTGATCTTTCAGATTACTTCACATTATATTGCACTTTCCACCTTCAGACCACAGTTCCTATTAAACTGGCCTCAGCTAGTGCTGTAAGTGCTCCAAACTTCAACCTGATGCCTGATGTTCCTGATGTGAAACACCCAAAAAATAAGCAACACAGAGAAAGGAGTTATGCTTGAGAATTTTTATATCGATATGATATTTCCCAGCCTCATGGAGGAATTCTGGGGCAGAGGCAATGCAGAAACCCTATTAGCCATGTCACAAACACAGTCCTCTTGGAGTCTTCTACTTCACTCACTATGAGTTGCCCCCTCTATATAGAGTCCTAAAGCAAATCCACCTCATACACTGAGCTAGCAGAGCTTTTATGGAAAGTAGGTGGCGAGAGCCTCTTTAAGCTTATAATTATCAGTTCTATCATAATGTGTATGCACAAAGGTGCTAAAAGATGTCCCTACTGATTGCAGGGGAGGTTAGACTAGATGACCTTTAAAGGTCCCTTCCAACCCAAACTACTCTACACCCAGCATTCCTGACTTGAAAGCTCTTAACTTATGGCTTTCATAGCTACTTGTCAGAAAGGAAGGGTTCAATAAAAATTGAATAATGAGACAAAGTCTAGAAAAAGTCATTGAACATGGACTCTGCAGTCCTGTTCTTACCAGCTTTTAGCTTGTTTTGTTTTGTTTTTTAACTACCACCTTCCCCAGCTTGTGCACCCATGCCCCTACCTGTAACTCTGCCCAGTTCCTTCCATTTTTTTTCCACAAATTTCTCTCAAGTTAAACAGCTGGATGGGAAGTTAAAATACTGGATGGGGAGAGTTCTTTGAGAGATCTAAAATCTTCAAATGACTCACTTCAAGTAAGTGATGTGACGCAGAGAGAGAGCAAGAACAAGATTATTTTATGATACTGGTATTGCACCATCCAGGTGAACACTTGCAGGGAGCAAGACCTCTCTACAACCAATACCAAACTGTTTCTTATCCCTTTTCATCCAGATTACTTTGGAACCAAGCTGTCGTAAATTGGCAACTGCAATTTTTGCTTTGAGCCTATGGACCAAAAAACAGAACAAGTTTTGTGAGTCTTGGTATCAGCTTACACCAAAACCTTTATACTGTGCACTGAACCTTTCAAGGACTTAAGAATACTTCCAGAAAATTGCATCTTCATATCAATTCCCTAATGGTAAGAAAGTTTTTATGTTTTGTCAACTGAATATATTTTTTCTGGTTTATCCATATGTCCACATGCCTAGGAAACTTGGGAGCTTATCAGAGACAAGGAGGGAAACAATTGTACATGCTCCTTGTCAAAAATACTGGCAAATAAAGCACTGACTTCTCCACATCCACCTGGCTACCTTGGCTGTTCCCCCTTCTGCACCATCCCAGCAGAACTAAACAAAATGAATGAAGGATCCAATACTATTCTGCTATACAGAGGGAATTCTGCTATTCCTAGGAAGAAAAAACAGAGCACTGAATGCCTTCTGTTCCCTCTCCAAACTTAATCATGTGGATAGAACTGGTATTTCTGTTTGATTTCTTCCATGGCTTGCAGCAGAAAGGAACATATTGCCCTGAATAAAACAGACACAAAGCAATCAAAGATGCTTGGATGCGGTATGGAATGTGATTATTTTTTCTTTTACCTCTTTGACTCAATTTATTGCTGCCCACCGTATTTTGCTTTATGAAGCAGCACTGGAGAGAAAATAGTCTCATTCTTTAGATGAGATAGTATGTGCTAGTTTGTGAGCCAGCCTCCCTCTTGTCTCGGATAATACTCAAAACCACAATGCAATACAGAGTAGTTCTAATACAACTACTTGCACAGTGAATGATGCAGTATTTTTAATTAAATTGCCTATGACAGACCCCAAATTTCTAAAGGAATATTATCTGAGATTTAAGCTGGGTTTTTGTGTCTTCTCTCAGGCTCCATGCAGATGTCATCCCTCCTCCTGTTTTGAAGAAACTTGGCAAAGACATGGTGAATAATGAGTAGCAGGAAGAGAATGAATACTTTAGGAAATTGAACCCATTTTGTTTTAGTGTTCCTCTAACTCCCAACTGTCAAATATATTTAAAACAGATTATATGAAACAAAGCTTTGCCTCTCATTCAGAGATAACTTAAGATATCCCTAGTACCATGTTACTGAGAGTCCTCAACATCCACATCTCCAGCACCCATGGAAGCTGTCTGAAGTGCAGCATATTTTTAGCTGACCTAATATTCTGCTCATTCTGCTGAAGAAAAATTGTGGATTTTTTTTAAAGATGTCTCATGTCTTTCCCCTAAATCTGCAGCTCATCTGTCTCTGTGGAAAAAGGCATAAATACCAGGTAAAACTGTTTCAGAAAAATGTAATCAGGTAACAGGAGATTTTTAGTACAGAGTGGAAATATTTTCTTAGGAACCACATAAAAAATATGAAGTCCCAACTAAAGTAGAGAAGTGCCATTTTTCTGCAAAAGAACGCTAAACAAAATCATTGAAGGGATATTGAGACACCTGGCTGATTCTTTTGCTCTGATGAAGAATACATATGTAGATCATCTCTGAAAATGTGTTTTTAATTTGATGTTTAAAATCCTCAGTGAGGAAGATTGCAATGACAACCTCCTCACACCTCATACAATGAGGGAGGTTCACTGCACTCCCCAATTAAATACTTTTCAGAAATTAAAATGACCTATCTCCCCATTGGTATGTTTCCAAGTTTCAAACAAATGTTGCTGCAATGCAAAAGATTTTCTTCAATTTCCTCTTAGACTCCAATGTCCACAGACACAGCTGTACAGCTGAGACCTGAGTGACATTTATTTAGTTGTGCAGACCAATTACCTCCCCAAATTTCAGAGAAGAGTAACACTGGCCTTTTTTTCTAACTGCAGCACATTAACAGATATCCATTCAGCTTGAAGTCCAAACAAATAAACCCTGTTATACTGGCTGCATGTCATTCTCCATGATGCATTTGCGAATCTTGTGTTTCCTGAGAGCAGCACTTCTTGCCGGCATTAAATCTGGATCAAATTTAACCTTGCTACCATTATCATACACATACTAGCTCCTTCACCAAGAACCACAGAGTATATCTGACTGCCCCATTAACACGTCGTAGTGCCTGGAAGAGGGACTGCCTTCCGTGTTTCCTGCATTGAAGTGTTGAATTCTCTGTGTTTGAAAGACTGCAGAAACATTCATTTTAACCTAAAATGTCAAATAAACTACTTTAACTAAGCAAGAGCAGTATTGGTCCCATAACTATCTCAGCTACTGAAGCTCACTGGATATGAAGGAAAATGCTACAGCACTTTAAGGGCAATAGTAAGAGCTACCCACTGACTGAGAGCTTTCTGCCTTGTAAGCAAAATTTCTTGCCAGGGTTTCCTCAGTAGCAGGAATACTCAACAAAGGTCTGTACAGGCACTGCACGTTTGGACTGTGAGCATGAATAGACTAGAAGGCTAACTGAAAAATTTAGAAATACTTTCAGCTTCAGGTGAAAAAGTGAAATCAGTATGCCATTTAAAATAAAACTTCTACTCAACAGGAAAGAAAAAAATATATATTCATCAACCATTCCCTCACTACTTCTCATTTTCACTTAGACTCAAAATGAGAAGGATGCCACTGACAAGTACACCATAACCATCCATTATATCTGACACTGAGATCATTTACAGTATATTAAAAGGAACTGTTCTGGCACTTATACACAGTGGTGTCAACCTTAATTGTTAAGATGCACTGAACAGCTCTTCTAAACAGAGCAATAATTTACATTTTAAAAACAAATCAAAGACATAAACAGGTGGAAGCACTCCATTGTGCCATATGAGACCCTTGTTCCCACAGCTGTGAGTCAGGACTGGTGCACATCCACTAAAATACCAGCTTGGGAGTAAAAGGAAACAAGTACAGTGCTAAATCCTCCGAGTCCAGGAAAAAACAGTACTACAGGCTTTACTCCAAAATAATGAAACAATGTGCTTGGAAATGAAAAAAATTTACAGGCTGAAAAATGTCATGTACAAATAAGTCACTATGGCTACTACGTGATATCCTCATAGAAAAACTAGGGAGACACAGTCTAGGGCAAACCACAGTAAAATAGGCTTACAGCTATTGATAATGACATTTAATCACTGACAAACACAAGGATTACTCGGGTGAAGTTCAGAAGAGCCTGTGTTCAGTACAGTATTATTTCTTATTTTTATCTGTGAGTCACATGAAGGAACAGGGAGTATGTTTTAATAAATTCAGAGATCACATTAAGCTGGGAAGGATTACAAGCATTTTGGAGGCCACAATTATAACTCAGAAGGCACTCAAGAAAACAGAGAAACTGTCCAAAAGCTACAGCTCTCTTATGAATGACTACAGGCTGCTGCTCATTTGCACAAATTTAGGGCAGCAAAGGTTTGACTTCCAGAGATTCCACAAAACAGGACCTGATGGCTATAGTTTATCACAAAATGAACGTATGTCTTAAAACAAAATCCAATCAGTCATCCCACTGGGATGTATGGTCTATATATGAGACATGAAGTAACTTTCCATTCCCCTACTGAGATCCTGAGACACACTAGCAGTGTCTCCCTGGAAACTTTAGTGGGAAGTCCCATAATGCAGGGGCTCTGCTGACCTTGGTCAAGCAGCAAAGGAAGCTGCCTGCAGTCAACCAAAAGCTTCAGTTGATCAAACTCAATTCAGCCATGGATTTGGTAATTCTTGCAACTCTTGGGAAGATTCCTGATAAACATAGCTAAATGGTAAAATTGGGGAAAGTGTGTCTGGGAAGAATAAACAGCTAAACTGTCCACCCTACAGGAATGCTCTGTTTTACAACCCTGACGTAAAAAAAGTTTGGACCAAAAGAATAAAGAGAAGGGGTTCACCTTGTGAGGGCCGGGGGAGAGGGTGAAGGTGGAGGTGGGGGGCAGGAAAAAAGGCCCCAGGTAGACTGATCCATATCATCGTATCCTTTCTAGAAGACCTGAAACTCTATAGGGATGTGGCTGGGGAAGAGGGAACAGCAAGAGTGGAAATGAACAGATGGGAGATAAACGGCATACGGCAGACTGGCTGACAGAGCAAAGTAGCCAACAGAGTGAGCAAGAACAACTGGCAGAGAAGGCAGCTAGTGGGAGCAGTAAGCAATGGTCCTAGCTGGCAGGGAGTGGCTGGAGGTGAGTCGTGCGAACATCAAGGTCAAAATCATTGTGCCAGCAAGGTGTCATAATTCAACCAATTAACAGCAATCCACCGGGCTAAACAAAAGTGTTTCAGGAGCAAGGTAAAACCTGCTCTTAGATGGACTCTTCTTACTGGATTGTCTTCAAACTCATTTATTCCACAGACTCTGGTGGCTGTAGTTCATCATCACGGTAATCAGCTATCATACATCTTTGATAATGCTGTACTGCAATCAAGCATTTGGTGCCCATGGTATCCATGGTGCATAGGGTTGGTTTCTGCATGATTGCTGCACCTCGGATGCCCCAAATGATCCATCCAGGAATGGAACAACTACACAAAGCAAAAGCAGGTGCTCTCTCTCATGCTGGGCTTTGAAGATAGGTACATGCCATGGAGGTGAATTTTGCAGGTGCACCTGCACGGTCTGAAATGGGATCTTGATAAAAAGCCTGATAAACTAGTATATGCCTATAAGAAGAGAACATATTCATGCAGATATGTTCTGCATCTGTGAGATCAGAACAAAATTTCATCCACACAGCAAGCTTGTCCACATTTCATAGACAAACAAAAGCAGCACCAAACTGTGATGTAATTGAAATGTGACTCAAGACTGACTGGATGAAAGTTTGTGATGTTCTGGTACAGATTCTGACTGGAAGTCACTTGGGAAATTTTGTAGTTTGGTGTTTTGCAATTCAGTCCTATTCCCCATTATAACATACTAGACTCTATGACTGACCACATTGGGCTCACACAAATGGACATTAACCACCTAGCTGAAAGAACACAGTATGAATAAGAATGATCAATACTGTCATCACATTGCAGGTTATTGGCACTTCCAATTGTCATGTTAAACGTCATGACTAATATTTGCCTCAAAATATTTATTTTCTTTGATTCTTCTCCAAAGGGAGAATTCTGCATGAAGATCATCATTTGCATTGGCAAGTAATGGTATCGGGAATTTCTGGTTTTAATTTAAAAAGCAAAGTTAGATGTTTTTATTGCTCTTTGGAAGGTTGGTCTTCCTTCTGCTTGGAGCAAAAGGCAATAAGGCTTACATTGCTCACTTGAAAAAAAAATAAAACTTCAGGAAGAAAAAAGCTTCTATGAAAGTTTTTTCTCCAGCATGGATGAAGCTTTCCTTGTTTGGAAGGAAATGGGGACAAAAACAAGGGGAAAGAAGGCAGCACAGGTTTACTCCTTATAAAGAGGTTCAGAAGTACTTGATTAGCAGAGAGTAAAATTAAGCAAGAAGCTATACTTCCAGATGTCACAGCTAAAACCACCCGGCTGGCATCTCTAAATCTTCTAATTATTTTCCAGCAAAATGAGGTACTGAATGTTGCTTTTCCTTATTTTCATAAAGGCTTAGAAGCAATTGTCCTTGATGTTTTCTTGAAAGCTGTTTGCAGAGATTTCTATGCCATCTGCACATCAATTGGAGGATTTTTGTTCATTAGTTTTAGGAGAATGAAAGAGCACAGGACTGCCCAGGACTTTATTCTTATAGAATCAAGAAAAAGGGGATGGTAGGTGCATGTTCCCTAAAATAAGGACTTTTTTAAAAAAATAGATGAATATCAATTACATCACATTTAGACCGGCAGACATAGACTTAAATGTATTATGGGTCAAACATTACACACAAGCCTGCATCAGAAGCGAGGAAGGAGTCCTGCCATCCATTTTCCTACACAAAATGCTCTGATGATATACATGTAGACTTTAGTTGATAAACTTGCAACCTCGAGTTCTGATTCTTATTCATACTTACAAGGATATCTGCCTTACACAGCCTGTTCGAATTACTTAGGGAAATAAAAATATAGCCAAGGATATATTTATCTAAAGAATCACAAATAACTTCATTAAAGACATAAACAGCTTTTGGTAAATTTTCACAAGAAGATCTGCATGCTTTTTTTTTTCTCCTTTAAATTAAATGTGTAATTGTTGATTAATAGTATCTGAATACATGGTAAAACTACCCCTACATAAATCCCAATGTTTTTTATTGAAAAAAAAAAAAAAAACGACCCAAAAATGTAGAACTAAAGGCTCCCAACTTCTTTCTCAAAAAGAGTCTATGATTCAGGTTTACTTTTTATAGGTTGTGACTTGGTTATTTCTTGCTCACAGGAAAAAAAAAATCTTAAAAAAAATATAGTCTGTCCTTTCTTCCAGAAACTGAGCTTGCATGTATGAGTGGGCAGCCCTCACCACTGATGCCAGCAGGTTTCTCAGGACAGAATCTGTAGAAGTTTCTTGAAATAAGTGAAGGAGAGACTCAAATAATTGTTAACTACACAGGTGTCCAAAGCAAAAGGAGGCCTGGGCTTCTGTGTCTGTAACTATATGCGAATATATCTTCTGACTTACAGACAGGAAATAACCTTATCTTCATACATACATGGCATGTAACAAAGTTATAAACAACTGAAAAAAGCAGTACTTCTCCTATGAAAAACAGTGAGAAACTGTGTTAAGTGTCTTTAAATATTTCTTTAAGTATAGGGCCTAAACTTTTGCTTGGGAATTAACACCTGGAAGAGTCAGAAAGAGACAAAAGCCTTTTGAAATGAGATGAAGTAGAAAATTCACATACTTGGATCCTTTCCTTAATTTCTAATTGGTTTTCTTAATAAAATAGACTTGCATACTTGAGTGTGCATACTTGAGTTTTATGGCTATTTACATTTCCTTTTGCTTCTTGTTATCCTTATTACTCAAGTATGGAATATATGATCATTCAGTAGGAAAATAATGAAACCAGTTTTGCTAGAATTTTGCTAACCATATGGGAACTACAAAGTGATATTTGATTTTTTTTTCTCCAAGTTTTTTATTTTTTTTTTTAATATTCGATGAAAACAGACTTAAATATTCGATGAAAACTAGTGGATTTTGTTGAATGTGGATGCAAAATTAACTATTTCTAGGTGAGGTCAAAGTATTTCCTTTCAGAAACATCAAAGCGAACAAAGACTGTTGTTTTGACTTAGGATTACTGCAAGGTTGAGTCAAGAACACTTTAACCAAATGCTGCCTCTTTATCTGGGCTTCTCTGGGGCTACCAATAACTAGAATCACTAATACCAGGGCAACAGAAAAATGAAGAAGAACTAATTTCCACTAACCATCAAAATATGTATCAGCAATTTATTAATTCTGACTCCAGTGACAAATATATGGCATAAATGATCAAATTTGTCTCTGTTTTACTATTTTGTTCTATTGTTCTATTGTTCTATTTTGTTCTATTTTGTATAAAGCAGGTTAGCCTTCACCAAAAAATACCCACTGAAAAATACACAGCACAACAGAAGATGTCATCCTAAATTCAGACAATGTTGCAGTAAGTTTACCTTTGATTTATGTTTACCATCATATAGCCAATAAGCTTTAAAAAGTGATTTTTAAGAGAATGGATTCCTATAAAAGCAATAGGATAGAAAGGAAGGATGAACAGAATACTCGGGTGATCGTCCCATGGTGGAGACTGGTTATTGAACGCTAATGAAACTATGTGAACTGTCCATCATAACCACTGCTGGCCATAATGCTAATTTGTAGGACTAATCCCAAACACTTCAACTCTAGTATTTAGCTCTAACAACAAATTGAACTAGGAAAGTATGTCTCACTTCTGAAGCTTTTAATTATGAGTACTTGTTCAGTCTTGTTAATTGTATCCCACCCTCTCCCTCCAAAGACAGGAAAAGTGAAAAAAAAAAAAAAAAACAACAAAAAAAAAAGAGAGAAAGAAAAACAGAAAAGGTGGCAGGGACCAAAAGCCAAAGCAGAACTACAGTGTTCCAAATTCTTAAGCTGACACATTTTTTTCACAATTCATTTTTAATCAATAAGTTCTGCACATTCTTTCTGAGCTCCCAGCCATATATAGAACAAAGCAAACTATTCATAAAAGAATAACGTAAAAGTAAAAGAAACTTAGGATTTAATTTTTCAAACCCACTACATAGTCATATGTTTAGTTATACATATTAATAGCCAGGGATATGATGGAAAATTATTTTCCAATGAAACATTCTAGATAATAACAAAAGTAACTACATTAATTTAAAACTACTATTCCAGTCCCTGCTGATTACACCTGCTGGAGTAAAGAGGAGCAAATGGACCTCAGAGTCCTGTTTCTCCTTCAAAGTAGCCTCCTCCTCCAACCCTTGGAAAGACATCTACAAAGAGGATGCACCAAAGCATGGAAGTCAACACTGTAGCTGAAAGTTGCCCCTCAAAACTTCAAAAGCAAAACCCTCTAACTTGCCACACCACAGAGAGGACAAACTATAACCTGTCACTGATAACTTCCTATAAGGCCATGGTCAAAATACAGCAGTATTCAAGGCTTTTTACCCAGAGAAGCACATCCACTTACATATTTATCATTACCTTGCAGCTACCAATCCGCTAAAAAAAGTCAGTTAAGAATTCATTAATAATAAATCTAGAACTAAAACTGCAGCAGCTGTGACGGTTATAACTTTAGTCATAATGAAGCAGGTGCCAACAAAAAGATACTGCTCAAAGTCCAGGCCAATCAAACATCATCATCTTATTCACAGGAACTCCCGACTGACAATTCAGCTGCAATCATCATGCTGAAGTAAACTCACCTACAAAAACCCCTAGTTTGATCATTTTTAACTTACTCACAAATTCTGTATTTATGGCAATGGATTGAAATAATTTATCAGATCTTCTGATGTGATTGAACTATTCATGCTCTTAATGAACATAGGTTGAAATAAAATTGACACTGGAATACTACTATCTATTTTCTCTATGTAGGTACTAATAAATGTATAATTTATCCATAAAAAATACAATATCCATATTCTTTAAACACAATTTTATTTACACAATATTAGAATTTTTAAATTGTTCCCTTTTTATTGGAAATTAAATTTTGGATTACATTAAATTTTCATTATCTGATACTTGATTTAACTTCTCATACTCAGATATTCAATATGGGACAACATGTTAATCAGAAACACTTACTAGCACCCTGTGTCACTTGAGAGATGTCACATACCTGACCCTTTGCATTCAGAAGGACAATAACATTATTCATTAAGTGACCTTCAGAAGCTGTACATACTACTGTCACTGCTTAATTCTTCAAAAATACTCCAGATGGGTAATCTTCAAAATTTACAGCACTGTAGCAAATTATACTAACTTCAGAAATTGCGAAGTTGTTCAAAAATTCTGAACTGAAACTCAGAAATATCAGTGAATGCTGACAAAAATCAGATTCTGAATTACCCTTGCACTGTACCAGGTTCTCCATCAGTCTAATGAGTGTCATATCTGGCTTGGTATCACATTATTTTGGGACCTTACCCAAGCTTCCTGGTGCCCCCCAGTAAACACTGCCTTTTTCCAAAATTGAAATATGTGATATTCTGATATGAACAACTTTTCAGAGCAGCATTTTGAAGCTGCTGTCTAGCTGCTGTCAGTTCAAACTGACAGAAAACTCCACAAACCCTTTTGATTTAAAGAAGAACTAACAGCAGCAATAAAAAAAAAAAAAAAAAAAAAAGCACACACCAACCCC
>VZRU01015654.1:194875-240647 GCA_013398155.1 Pedionomus torquatus | reverse complement strand
GAAAAAAAAAAAAAAAAAAAAGGCATAGAGAAATTATGCAACAAATCCAAAACTACACAGTAGAGACTGGGGCAGAATTCAAATGAGATTAGAAGATATGAACTCCCACATACACTATATTACGTTTTCTTTCAGACCACATGGGGAAAGCTCACCTTACCCACTCCTAAGGATATCATAAAGCTATTGGTCAACAGATTTGTGGAGCCAGTTGCTTCTCTCTCTACAGCCAAAGAATCAACTCTACTTTAAAAGACAATTCACAAATAAATGTGTTTGGATATTGTGCATTTAAAGAACAAACAAACAAACAAAAAAAAAACAAAACCAAACAACATTTTTCTCCAAGCATAATAAAAAATTTTGGTCTTGAAGAGGTGAACATAGAGTTTGAAAAAACCCAACCAACCAAACAAAACAGCCTTTTGAATAAAGTTTAGCTTTTGAAAAATATTTTAAAATATTATTTTTATAAAATTGATTTTAACAATACCTGTACATAATACAGAGGTAGTGTTCATGCTAAGATATTTACAATGATGTTATATTGCTGTATTTCTTTTGTAGCTCTGTCATTAAGAATTTAATCAGCTCCATACAACTTAATTCTTGCACTGCTAGTTGTGCAATGAGAAAGATACTACTTTCTGATTGCAGTAAACAAAAATGAAATATATTACCTGTCTGTTCTGCTATGATTAGCAGATGCAGTGAGTATGAGATACAACACGTACAGCTACTTTTCAACAGAAATGTCATGCATATGGAGAATTTTTTGTTATATACATATATAACAAAGAATTATAGATTTTTCAAAACTGCATATATATCTGTGGATTCAAACTGCTGAACTACATTGCCCCACCATCCTTTATACTTAGTTGCAATTAATATTTTGTGGTAAAGTAAAAGAGCATGTTGTGGATCTGCAAATTTCCATACCTAAACACTTTTACTTGCTTGTTTTGTTGGATGATGACAATCCAGTGTCACATGAAGAAGTAAAGCATAATATCGAATACTTCATGATGGGGTTCACAAGTTCCTAAATTATCTTCAAAGAAAACTCCAAGTTACCTTTGCTCAGGAAAAAAAGGAAGTAAATGACCAACTAGAAAAATTACGCAGTGATAATACTGATGTTTCAGTACCATGAACATGAAAAAACATGACACTGATGCCACCTTAACTTGATGACCAATTCCCAAACCTTACATCCTGCCACTCCAGGTAACACATAAGACCCATTCCACAGCCCAGCTCCCTTATGAAGCACCTGCATAAAAGCAGCATCTCCCTTACATCAATACTTAAAGCCTAAAAAAAAATATTAGAGACTCTCAAGGACTTACATTCTTAGATTTACGTGCAAACAGAAAGTTTTAGAGAGGAAAAAAACCCAAATATCAGAAGATGAATTTGATGGGTTACTCTCAACACATGAATGTGATGTCTCATCTGGTACCATTAATGTCTTTGTCATGTTTTTCCTCAAAGGAGCCTGGCATACACTAAAAGCAAGCAGTAAGAGTAGTTTCACATCAGAGATATTAAGAACAAAGTCTGTAACTTTGGAAGCATAATGGGCTCCTCAATTTATTCTAAGTGTAACATGAAGTCAAGATCCCTTAGAAGCAGAAATTGCTCTAACTCATGCAGATTCTGCTCTGGTGCTGTTGAGTGATGCAAGGAGTGGGATTCTCCTGGTGGCTAAAAGCAATTTTGAAATTGTTGGTAGTACTGTGTATGCAAAAAGACAAAGGCAAAAGCATCACAGATGTAGCCAGAAAATGCAATGGAAAGCAATGAAGTATCAGAGGAACAGTTGTTATACAGGCATAGAAGAAAGCTCAGAATGCATCTCAATCATAATCTTGGCACTAGGGAGAATTTTGAGAATAAGAATAGAGAAACTTCTCCCTTTAGTATTCCTTTTTTATTATTAATTAGGAAAATACAATTTTGTGAAGATTTGTTTTGCAAACAAATAAAGATGCATCTAATATTATAGGCAATCCTCTCATCACTTTTTCTTCCCAACAGAACAACCTATAAGACTTTCAAAACTGAATAACCATTTAGTTTAAAAGAGAGTATGCAATATACTTCCTTTTGAATGTAGCTAGACTACAGCCAAATTTGACACTGATCCTAATTACATATCTGATATTACAGAGATCCAAAGAAAACATGACCCGTAAACCACTTATTGGCGCCCAAAACAATATTTGAAATAGCTAAGAATAGCTCTGTCAAACTGCTCATAAAGAATGCCAGTGCATTGCCATCGTAGGCACCAAAAAATGATGCTGAAAGCTCATTTGGAAGCACGGCTGAGAGAGAATTACATAGGCCATCTTCTTGACCAGTTGCCTGTGGGTTTATTTGGGATTCAGCTAATGCCATAGGCTTTTGCCAGCTGGCAGTATGAGCAGTGTAAAACGTCATTCAGCTTCACTGTCTCAATCACTGTGCTCCACAGAGCAGAAAATGGAGTTTGACAGATTTGAAGGAGGTTCTTGTAATTTACTATAATTTATATAAATCATTATATATATGGCTTTAAAATCTCATCTATAGCTTCCAAAGAACTATGACTGAGTTAGTGGGGTTATTTTATAGCAGAATAGGAAAAAAAAAAAAAACCCAAAAAACAAATTAGGAGTTTAGACCAAGTACTAGTTTTCATTCCTGTGGACAGAAGCATTGTCATCATTTCTATCTTTAAACATTCTATCTTTAAAATAATTTTAAGAGCTTAATTTCTATATCAACTAGCCTTAATTAAGATGACACTGACTACTAGCCTTTTATACTGTAATTGGTTTAAGAATTTTCTGCTGGAGCTGCCAATTATTGGAAATAGATTTTTAGGTGACTTTTCATCTGTCAGGTTTCATGAACTTGCTATAAAAATTTAAATAGCAGCCTACTGTGTTCTGCTGCTGTACATTCTGCTTTCAGGTTGCTACATCCACTGCATGGGCGACAGGTACATCAAAAGCCAAGCCTCTCCAGTACCTTGGGGATGCAAACTAAAACTGGAGAATCCAGGACTTTCTGCCATGGGAATCATTGTCTTTCCAGTGTTCCCAGGGATGCTGTGAAGCACACTGCCTGGAAAAGCCTTGAGTTCCTGTCTCCAAGACACCTGACAATTCCCATCTGCGTCGTCATTTTTTCCCCTGTTTCACTGTACAGTCCTTGGCCTCTCGGTGTCCACACTACACACCTATTAGTTTGCACACAGATTCCTACTTAGAGAAATCCAAGCAGTTGTCTTGCTGAGAGAACCTGATCATGGAAGGAAAGATAACATGCTCCAAGTTCTGTATACTACAAACACAAGCTAGTTCACATCAGCCACTGCAAGTCCTGCTTTTTGGCCAGGTACCAAAAAGCTTCCCAAGAATAGTGTGTCTCAGTCTTCAGATATCCTTTCTGAAGCAGATACTTTCATTACAACTCCAAAATTTTCCACTGGCCAAACAAGTTGATTCTAAACCTCGATCCTTTTGTGACAAAGAAGTCAGGGTTGGATGCAAGGCCTGTGATAATGCCCTTAGATACAACACTGAAAGTGCCTCTGAGAAGCTACCCTCCCTTCAGGCCCCCTTTGTACCTCTACTGTTGAAGCCAGCAGTTAAAGAGCTACAAGAGGCTTTGACGGAGTGTACTAGAGCCTCCTTTAAGCCTTTAATCTGTACAACAATGGTGTGTTACTATTTTTCATATCATCCACTTGACTGACTTATTTTTATGACAATGATGGGGAAGAGAACAGATAAAATGTCGATGTATTAAATAATTTCTCCTATTGTTTGTCTTGGGTTTGAAATATTTGGGTGCAATCAGATACATTTAATTCTTTAAGAAGAAGTGTCTGTGATGAGATAATATGAAATAATGTTCTCTAGTGACAATTATTTGAAGATGAAGAATGGAAAAGAAAGACTAATTTAACCATAATCTTCAGGACCTTGGTAATTTTCTGGTTACTGAGAACTCTTGTTAAAGAGCTGGAATAGAAACATTTATCAAGTCCAGAGCTCATCCCAGGGTTTTACTAGCATAGTGACTAAAACGAGATGCAGATGGCTATTAACAACTTGGTTAAAGTTTCAGCAAGTATCACAAAACAAAAATACAGAACTCCTGCAGCTTCTTTTCCCTCACAAGCTAAAACTCCCAAACCTCTTCATTCAAATATTTATGGCCTCATGTTACTGGCAGGACATTTTTTAGATTCTCTGCAGCTATCTTTAATTAGTAGCTTCTGAAATTGAACATTTACTTAATGTCTTTCTTTGCTATTCTATTCAGTTTGTAAACTGATCAATGTCTATTATCAACCCAAAGAAATGACATTACATAACAGAATTTAACACTAGCAACCATAATAGGAATCCTTAAAGAAGCCTAAAATGTTAACTAAATGCAGGCTAAAATTATTAAATGAAGCAAGACCTACTACAGTTCAACGGGTACTCAGTATTCCAAGCCAATGGCATGCAGGCATCAGAAACTGCAACTGCTGAGCTATGGAATGCAGGCTACTGCGATTGACTGTTAGCTTCTTTTATTCCCTAAGCAGCTTCATGGGGACTGGGAGAAGGAATACTCAAAGATATCAGTGAGGATTTTCCAGTGGGATTTCACTATAGTTCAGGAAATAAGAACTATGAACATCCCTCCTCACTTCTGAGATTTCATTCTCGACCACAAGTGCTGTCAGCTTCAGGCATCTAGTTCTGCCTGAGTGCCCTCCTGATGCCCCCTTGGCACAACCTATTTTTCCAAATATATGGACCACAACCATGTCACACTCAGTTCCTGCCAATGTGTTGACGAATTCAAAAGTTATATGAAAACATTTATTGAAATAGCTACCTAATCTGAATATTCTCATTTGTTTTTGTACACCTGAAGGCAGACTGTACACACAGTTTGATTAGTCCTGCTGTGTACTTCTCAGGGTACTGTAATTGGTTCAGAAGCAAATCAGAGACACTTCTGAGGTGCATCTAAACTCAGGAACTATTTCTTTACACATTTTTAATTGAAAAGAAACACCACCACCACCACCCAGTGCTTTTGGACTCCACAGCAGTTTTCCAAAATGAATGATTAAACTCAAAAACCGGTGATCCATTGGTCAGCCCAAGTGAGGTCAAAGGGGAGCCAACAAGTAGTCTCCCATGCCTTCCCTCCATTTGCATCACTTCAGAGGAACATAAAAAAGAAATTTCACACAATGATCAAAGAATTGAATTACAGGGAAGGACTACTGTTTCCATAATAGTACTTGTCTCTTTAAACTTTAGCCTTTAAAAATTTCAGATTTCAGAAAAGGAGAAAGGTCTTATGGCTTCACAGAAACATGAGAGAAGAAGACACTTGCTCCTTCTCCTGCCTTGCAAGAAATAATGAGAACAGAAGCGTGACCCATAAAAGCTACTTAGATATCTTCAGTTGAATAGAACCTGACACGTGATTGCTAACTGCTTCAGACAGTAACCCGAGTTCCACTTCCAGAACAAAAGATGTGAAAAAAAAACCAACCAACAACCAAGAGCTGCCCACTTATCTGGGTTGCAATGGGTAGAACTACATAATAAAGGTGGAAGGAAAAAGCAGACCACATCATACACACAAATCTCCTGCTCCACACACATCATTCAGATGCCACCATGTTTTCCACAGCAACACAGAGCAAGTGCCTCTGGTTTGCTAGTGAAGGGCAGACACACAACCAGAGCACCTGAAGTCTCTGAGAAACCACCCTCCCAACCCTCAGGCAGGGAAGCAGGTAGCAAGGACATCATTAGCCACAACAAAAGCTTCAGGCAATTAGCAGACCCATTTAACAGTCTGGTTCTGAATTTGTTTCACTGTCCCTCACTAGTCCTCATATAAAACTCAGTTCAGAGACTTTTAAAATTCTTTTTACAACCGACAATTTATATATATAACACAGACACTTCATATTTATGTTTATAGTTGCTTATGTACCTCAGACAGAGTCAAATTTCTCAGTCCATACAGCTAACGCTCGGGCTGGGATAGGGAAAGAAGCGGTTCTCAGCTCAGTCAACAACCACATGTACAGCCAGGTTTACAACCATCGACTTAATACATCTTTCGAGTTTTCATCTCAGCCTAACACACATTTACTCTATTTCATCTCATTCACAAGATTTCAGGAGTCAGATTTTATTCACCCATTCTCCAGTGTGCCTGAGTTGACTTGTCACAATTCTTTTTTTTTTAAATCTTCTTTTAATTAAGAACCAGATAACCACATAAGAGAAATAATGAAAAAAGCTATAGAAGAAATTGAGAATATTATATAATGCGAACATATCACATAATATCATGCCAAATAGCTGTTTCAGTTAATAAAATGTATGGCAAGAAAAGCATTACAAATACTAACAAATACATTAAGAAACCTAACTAAATAAATTTACCTGTGGAGAGCCATGACCTGGAAACAAAGCTCTTTATAACATTAGAATCTCTTTTTACCACCTCTGCTATACCTACACAAGAAGAGAAGAGAAGAGAAGAGAAGAGAAGAGAAGAGAAGATTAAAAAGGCATCCAAAGACCTTTCTTCAGGAGTATCTGGAATTGCTAGCCATATCTGTTCTGTCTGGGGGTGAGGCAATATCTACTTTCTTGTCTTCTAATCAGTCAGCCTGCTCCTTCTGTTCATCACTAACTGATAAATTCCTCCCCCCAAAATACAAGTGCCTAGGTTTGTGCCGCAAACTGTTTTTCATAAGTAATGTAATTTAAACATCTCTCTTTTTCATAAGTACTGTAATGTAAACATCTCCAGTCCTTCAGCAGGATTTTATACACATTTCAACCAGAAAGATAGGTGATCATTTGTCTGTCTTACACGTTCAAAAGTTCTTTGTGGATTGATATTCATTACCTTACAGTCTTTCACATGCAGTAAGTCTAAAAAGATCTTTCTTTTATCAATTCAGTACCTCAGTCTGGGCCCCTGTAATCATGCTAGGCCTCGTCTTGCATCACTTGGCAATTCAGGTTGTGCAAGCTTATATAAAGTGCTCGCAGATTTTCATAGCAATGGCACGTACAAGATGTTCCAGCTTACATATGTTGAATCCACTAGCTGCAAGATATTTTTTAACAGGTATTATACACACAAATAACCCTTTGTTAAAACATAAAGATGGCAATGTTACTCATTCAAATGTCTGGAAATGCCAAAATTAAATACTGCTGCTTGCACCTGCAAGTTCCAAAGCACCTGAGAGTACTTAGCATGTCTGTAAATTGCAACATGTTCTTAAGTCCAGCAACCAATTAGCTAAAAGTTCATTTAACTGTGATGATGTACTGTTACCTTGGCAGAGTCAGAGATGAAATATATCTCTAAAAATCCATTCATGCACCTCAGTCATGCATTCATCCTTTTACTTCTTCAAATTTCATGTTTATTCAGTACATGTTCCCTGGTGCAAGTAGCTTCTACAGTCAGGACTGCCTGTCGGCAGGCAGGTTTGCTGACGACACCAAACTTGGTGGCGCCGTCGACACACTGGAGGGAAGGGAAGCCATCCAGAGGGACCTGGACAGGCTTGAGAGGTGGGCTGACGCAAATGGCATGAAGTTCAACCAAGCCAAGTGCAGGGTCCTGCACCTGGGATGTGGCAATCCCAGGCACAAATCAAAGTTGGGCAGAGAATGGCTGGAGAGCAGCCCTGAGGAGAAGAACTTGGGAGTGCTGATGGATGAGAAGCTCAACATGAGCTGGCAGTGTGCGCTGGCAGCCCAGAAAATCAACCATATCCTGGGCTGCATCAAAAGAAGTGTGACCAGCAGGTCATGGGAGGTGATTCTGCCCCTCTTCTCTGCACTTGTGAGACTCCACCTGGAGTCCTGTGTCCAGCTCTGGAGTCCTCAACAGAGAAAGGACATAGAACTGTTGGAACAAGTCCAGCGGAGGGCCACAAAGATGATTAGAGGGATGGAGCACCTCTCCTATGAGGACAGGCGGAGAGAGCTGGGGCTGTTCAGCCTGGAAAAGAGAAGGCTCTGGGGAGACCTTCTAGCAGCCTTCCAGTATCTGAAGGGAGCCTACAGGAGAGCAGGACAGGGACTCTTTGTCAGGAAGTGTAGTGATAGGACAAGGGGTAATGGTTTTAAACTGGAAGAAGGGAGATTTAGATTGGATATTAGGAAAAAATCTTTCCTGTGAGGGTTGTGAGGCACTGGAACAGGCTGCCCAGGGAGGTTGTGGCTGCCCCATCCCATATTTCCAAATAGGAAGTATTTAAGGCCAGGCTTGATGGGGCTTTGGGCAACCTGGTCTAGTGGGAGGTGTCCCTGCCCATGGCAGGGGGGTTGGAACTGGATGATCTTGGAGGTCCCTTCCAACTCTAACCATTCTATGATTCTATGATTCTCTACTAGAAACCCTGACGTGAATACCACTGCTCCTGCCCATTGGTGCCTAAACTACTTCTACCTTCTCTACAGCAAGCAAACACTCCAAGCAAGTCTTGCCTTGTTCCCCAGCTTCTTGACCATCTTCATCCCCAGTCTCTTCACAGCAATCTCTATTACTGCAGCTCAAAAGTCCTAGTGCCCTGCTGGGCTTTGTCAGAGACTTTTACATCCTCCTTAATATCATGGAACTGGTTAATCTGTGCACGTTAAAGAAAATAAGAAGCCAACTGTCATTCAAACAGAAAAACAAAAGATGTTAACCATTTGGTATTATCACCACACAGCACGTGTGCACATATGACTAAGACATGAGGGAGGAGAACCATATGTACCTAGCTATTTGCAATGCAGACCTAGTGAGGTTTTCCAAATTAGGTCATGGATGACGAGACTATCAATACAATACACCAATACACATAAATTCAGATGCAGCCCTTTTACAGTCCTAGTGGAGATGAGGTTGGCTGAGGACCTCCTGGGAGCAATTTATGCAACGTGGATTTTCATAAGACTGAGGTAACACTGGTAATATTGTGGAAGCTAAAAATTAAAAATATTCTGTAGATTTTATGTCAGTTCAACTATCTAAGGAATTTGATCTGAACTACAGCTGCTCAATTGCTTCTGGATGACCAAGTGTCAGTAAAGGATCAGTAACAATTTTTTCCATCTATGTACAGCTGACAGGTTGCCATTTTTTTTCTAGAAATAGACATTACAGAAGCTAGCTATCTCTTCTTACCTTTCACTTGGATCACTGCAATCTGCTCTGAACTTAGAAAATATTTGAAAAAATCAGCTAGCATAGAAGTAGGCAATATTTTAGAGGCAAACCATTTGGAAACAGCCATCTGTGCTTGATAATAGTTGGAAATTTTTAGAAAAATGCTCTCTCTTCTCACTTTTTTTTTTTTTTTAAATTGCTTGAAGATTTTTTTCACTAATTCTACTCATTTTACCCTTTCTGAAGTGGATTTCTTTTTGGTAATAATTGTGAAAAAGAAGATAGAGATTTACAGCCATATTTTTTGTGATAGCCTACACAATAATAATTTGTGTTGACCTGAGATCATGGCATCCCTGTGTTCTTTCATGTGCCATTTCCATTAGCCACCCCATCTCTTCTAATCCCCCCACACCAGTATCTCTTTTTATTTCTTTCTAATTATTTGCCTCAACCACCAAGACCATACAAAGCAGCCAAAAAGCCAGTCTCTTGGTTTAGGTGGGATGCCACTAACAACTATCGTCACCAAAAATCTACAATAAAATAACCAATTCTTTCATTATTCTAATAGAGCTTGAATTTGCTCACTGTTCAACAAAGAACAAACCTTTCTGCAGGTTTCTGAAGGAAATGACATTTAGCAATAGGTGATCATTGTAAATTATAAATAAACAGGTATGGTGCTAGCAATTATTTCTTTACTAATCAGCAGACCATTCTACTTAAGATGTCACAGATTGAGTATTTTTCAGATATGCTTCCACTCCATTCCTCCAAAATACTTAAACAAATATTAGCAAATCCTTTTTGTAGTCTCAACTGAAGCTGAGAAAGCTGTTAGTTCAATGTACATACACTTTCTGCACTGACCTAAATGAGAAGAGACCAGCTTCAAAACCACTGACTGAAAACTAATCTTGAACACTGAGCAAGTGTAACAGATCGCGTTAACTATACCTCCAGAAGAAATGCATTAGAGATGCACTAGAAAAAAACTGCCACAGAATAAATACCAAACCATTAGGTGTCACGTTAACTCAAACATGAGTTTCTTTTTTGCAAGCCAGTAGCCCAAGGCAGATCTTCTCTGATTCACTGGGTTACTGAAGCACAAAACCAGTAACCCCAGAGCTCTCTGGCACACAGCGACATTGCAGCAGGTCAGCTTTCTCAGGGAAATGGGTGCTACCAGCCCGGTATCAAACAGATTGTTTCTGCTTTTTACCTGACACTGACACACTTTGATGAATAAAAAGAAGAAAAAGACCTGGTCCGCTTGAATCCAGTGGCCTTTCCCCAAATGCTCAGTTTCCAGCCACATCCCACTACTTTCTGATGTCAAAAAGCAGTCCGTTGACCACAGGGCACCCTACTGTTTCTAGACACTACACACCAACCATCCATCCTCCTTGAACTGCTTAGGTCACATAATCAAATTGCAAGGCAGTGCAAAAATAAACATTTATGCTTACCAGTCCCAGGTACTGATGCAATTGAGAAAGTGATTTTTATATCTTTTTTCAGGTGCTGAAAGAGCCTGCCCTTTTTCAGAAAAACGCCCTCTTGTCCCCTTTACACAGGTGACCCATTAGCATGTATAACTTTAAGACCACTGACCTACCCCAGAGCAGGACAGAAGAAGCAGGTGTGACCTGTTTCTGAATCTGGACAAATTTAATGTTATCCAAGTGCCTCCAGGGAGTCAGCTTTGCTGGCTAAAGAAATCTATCACTTGTTATCTCTGAGCTCCTTCAAAACACTTATCTGATACAGGCCTTTGCTCTACAGTTTAAGCCCTTCATCCTTTTAGTAGCCATTCACCTTCTGGATTTTAGATGGCTTACCTGAGTAGAAAGGCATACATATTTTTACAGTGAGTATTCCCAACATACTCCAAGTATGCACAATATGGTAGGTTAGTACCTTCCGGTAAAAATTAGCAAGTTGTCCTGCCTCTAGCTTTAACTACACTTTTGTTTTAAGCCAAATACAGGACTGCAACAACTATGCAAAGTAATGTCTTTGGCACAATCCTGCACAAAAGCAGCATGACCTTGGGAGGCTCAGTGAACACAGAGGGAGAAAGGGTATTTTTCTCACAGCATGGCTGTATATAAACACATATCCTGCTATGCTGCTGCTCAATATCCTGTGCAAATCAAAGAGGTACCCATTTGGCCAAGTCCCTTTGCAGAGAAATCTGGTTACGTTTCATGATTTTATCTGCAATATCATCAACATCTCTAAAATAACTACTGTTTGAGTACACACATTTTGCACTAGTTCTGCTGCTTTTCAGTCCCATGTCGTATCCTCTCATTATATCAATATGAAAAAAAAAAAAAAAACAACCAACAAAAAAAACAGAAGAGTTAACTCTCCTGGAAAAGCTGTCCTCCTCCCTTTCAAGCATCACGGTTCTGTTTGTTCCTGCCTGACAGAACAGAGTGCATCAAAGAAAAGTAATAACAACTTTTGGCAGCTACAGCTAATAAAGGATGCATCTACCTTAAGACTTGAAGACAGCAAACTAAGACTGAGTTCACCATGTCCTAGTCAAGACAACCTGCAGAGAGTCAAGCTAACAGTGAAAGCAAAGCTGGAAGGTTAGCTTTTCGATAAATTTCAGTTACCAATAAAGCTAAACCTGCAAGGAAGGGAAAAGGGATTTCTAAATAGCTTGTGCAATTGTTTAAAAACAAGTTAGGAACAGACACTCAGGTCACTCCTGATCTATGTCACAGGTATCAGCTAGTTTCATGCATGTCTATGAGAATTGAACCACACATTATTTTAGGGGTGCTTTACAGTTTACTGCAATCACAAGGGATCAGTATTTGGTGACTTTTTTAGTTTGAGAGTTCTCAGGAAAGCATTTATAAAAAGAATGGATCTTCCCTCTTATGTCTGACTTATCTGGATTTAAAATATATCAGGAGAGGGGACTGCCTCAAGATGCAATGAAGCTTCTGCTTTGACACAGCAGAATCATTGCAGCATAGGAATCACTTCATCACATCACAGATATGGCAACTCATGTCACTTCTATGAACTTGTAAATTTTCACCATTGAACCAAAACTGAAGTCAGTGGATGACCCAGGTCATCTGGTTTCCATCTGGGCTCCAATATATTTCAACATTTGAAATTAATCTTTTCTACAGTGTTGGTGCAGAAGGTCTAGACACGGGGCTGAAAGTCTTCAAAGCTCTTCTCTCTACAGCCATGTGCTTTCCTGCTTTGTAGTTCAAGAGCTAATGACACCATGCTCACATTAATCTGTCAGAACAGCTCAGAGGCAAAATCGGCATGGAGGATTTTGCTCTCTGTGAACTGTAATTTGGAACTTTCAAACAAGTACCCCGAATTCTTGAGCCTACTTTATAGCCAGAACTGGCTATAGAAGTGATTCACTTCACTTCTTGATTTTTACTGCCCTTTTTATGCTAGCACCTGCCTCTCCAAAACAAAAACAAAAACAAAACCGAGTCAATTCATGACAATTCATGACTTATCATGTGATTTTTGAAACCGCATGACTATATTTAAGCACTTACTTAAATTGAGTGTAAAAATGTGTAACCACACACTATCCTAAATTCAATTAAAATATGACTATTAAAACTACTATTCTCAGCAACAACCTTCTACAGTAACTAAAATAAGGATTATCTGAAGTCAGTAGTATTTTTCCTTTTATGAATCTGGGGAGTTTCCTGAAATGCTGTGAACTCTTCCTAGTTCTTCTGAAATCTACATGTGTTCTACCTGAACTGATGAGAAATACATTATTTCCTATGATCTCGAGATAGATAAAAATAAATTTCTCTTGTCAAATAATATTATAAAGGTACTTAGATACATTTAGCTATTACTAATCAATAAATAGTAAAAAATTTAGAAAAGTTTAAAATTTGTATCTTTAACACTGTACTTTTCATGCAACAATAAGCATGGTCTGTAATTAACTGTTACCTAAAGATTCATGCACCATCATCTTACATAGCTGCATATACAAATGATGAGATCTACATATCCCAGTTTAAACTGCAAAGTGCCAAATTCATCAAACCTCTCTCCTGACCAACCTAATGTAAAAAAATTCAGCACACACTGCAGTTATTTTAAATGCTGCATGTGGGCACAAGCAATAATCAGCTGTTAAAGTACTGATGCTCCTACACTACTTTTCAAAATATATTTTCTCCTGTATTGCTAGTATATACTTTTGGCATCTGATCTTATTTTATGAACCTATTCTCCTCTAGTACCTTCACTATTATCTTGACCTAGCATTTTTTTCTTCTGCTCCAAAACTCCACTTTGAACAAAGACAGAACCAAAAGCTGACATCTTTCTGAGAATCAGAGGCACACTGTATCTGTAGCTATAGCAATGTAAATCCAGCATAATTTAGTGTGGAGCTCTTCTGCATTTGCCCCATATGTGACATAAGAATTTGATTAATAATATTGATTAATAAAAGTCTGAGCCAAAGAAGGAACCATAAATGCGTATGACTCTTTGTTGATTCTTGATACATTCTTAGAGGAAAGGAACATTAATAGTCTATTCAAAAACTCAATAAAGTTAACCAGAACATTACCCATGTAAATCTGAAACTGAAAAAGCAAAAGAATTGACACCCCTAGCCATATAACACACAAATACCCAGCCACAACTGATATCTGCCTTGTTGGTATAAGAGGTACACCAAGACTTTTTGTGAATAAGGAATATCACTACATATAGCCCATCTAGAACAAGGGGCGCATAATTTGCTTTCTAGAGAATGCACACATCAAAACATGTCTCAAGTTAAAATATACTTGACTATAGTACAAGTCAGATATGTTATGTTTTATGCATGAAACTTTGTGAAATAAAAATTATATTATTTGGGAACAGGTAGACTCAGTAAAAGAAAAGTCAAAATAAAAGAAGGTCCAACTAGCAATTTACATTGATAAGAACAGTGGTCAACACTTGGCAAAGATGTTTGCTATGTAATCACAATCAATTTCAGAAAAAAAAAAAAAAAGCCACTTGAATCAATTTTCTTTACTAAGAAGATTCTTTAAAAAAACCCAGTTTTATAAAGTGTGCTTTGCAGGATGTAAATAGACAAAAGATCAGTCTATTTGCCTTCATATGGCATTTAATCAGATAGCATGTAATGAAGGTGACAAAGTGCTTTGAAGTTTCCTCTGGGACCTGAATTTCAACTAATTTTCTTATGCAAATAAGGGCTAACTAGTTACTTTTCAAATTCTAGCTCTTTTGACTACAAAACCTCTAAATAAATTATTCGTAGCTCACATGTTTAAGAAGTTTTGAGTGTATTCTCATCCCATTGCACAGACAGCTATGCATAAGCCTCTCATTAAGGCTAAACCACCTCTCATTGAAATGAGAATAGACCACAAAGGGATTCTGAATTAAATTCATTTCTGGTTATTCATCCAAATTATTTTACATCTTCATAGAACATTAACATAGTCTCTATAACTTCATGGTAAAGACAGATGTACTATTCACAATCCACACTAAAATATGAAACATGTAAGACTGCAGCATTAACACATCTGTTAAAAGGTGGAGGGCTGGAAGATGAATTTGGCAAGACAGTTTCGTTATGTGTCAGGACTTCTGTCAGTGCTCAAGGATTGTTTGCTATTTGTCTTGGCTTTTTTGCTATTTTAAACATAGCTTAAGGTATGTTTTGCCAGACAGAAAATTGTATTCAACAAACTCTGTTTGTCATAATAAATAGAATATTTGATAAAAACTCAGGCTACAGGAAGACAGACACAGAACAGAAAGCTCAGGTTTGGTGCTTATTAATCCAAAACTTGACTGTGTTTTGCTGCAGGGTCTAGCATACCCTAGAAATACATTATATCTAGATCCTGATCCTCAGGTTGCCATTTTTTTGATTTGAAGTATCTATGTAGCCAATTTGTCAGTTTGTGTTACATTTCCCCTTTGTTTCTACCCACAGAGGGAGGATACTCACCTATCAGCCTCCAGCTATGAACTTTAAATTCTTCAGCTTAAAGTTAAGATTCCCACATTTTCCTTTGCTTGTTGTCAACTCAGTTAGAAACCGATTAATTGGCCAAGAAATAAAAAGGTGCTTGAAACCAAAACCTATAATTATTTTTTGTCCTCTAGCCTTAATAATGGGTAAGTAAAAATCAATGACACACAGGAGATGTGAAAAAGACATTTTTTTTTAATTTTTTTTTTTTCCCCAGTAAATCCATGCACATCTTAGGCTAAAAGGAAGAGTGAAAACTAAACATTTCTAGTGTTTGGCTTGGTTGTTTTTTTTTCTTCCCCATGTCTCTATAGTTCATCTTATTGCTATAGCATGCATTAGGGAGAAATTAGCAGAACAACTTTTCCAGATGTTGCTAAGCAATCTAATTCTTTAAAACTTCCTCAGAATAACAAAAGTATTTTGAAACAAATTACTTAAACATTTTCTTATGCTATGATTAGTACATCCTGGGTTGAAAAACAACCAACCAACCTAGTCTGTGAAAGCAGTGGCTGAAAACATTTGATTTTTTATTAAAAATAAATATGCAAAGGATTACTTTGACTGAATGCATCTATAGATTAGCACAGATGCTTTTGGTTACGAAGGTCTCAGATTAGTGGTCGAGTAGGTGCCCCATCCAATTGGAATGTGACATTGTGCTGAGCACCTCATGGCTGGTCCTGAAAATTCTCTTTTCTCAATAACACCAGTAGGAAATAAAAGTTCTCAGTCTACAGGTCAGGCCTCCCATGAACACCATACCACTAAAAGAACGGTCTCTTTTCAAAGATGATCTGAATCGGTATTTGCCTTCATCATTTGTCATGTATCCCAGTTTAGAAAACTAAGAGAATCAACACAATAGCAGAATTTCACAAAGGAAATAAAATTCTTCAGCTAAGTTGCCTATCACTTTAAATGCAAGATGCTCCAGGACTTACTGAGATAACATTTGTATAGCCAAAACCCAAGCTAACTGGGAGAAAATATTTCTTAGAAGATAATATTCAGATACCAATGTGGCTTAGAAGTCATTATCTTCTGTAAGATTAACATTTTTATTTACAACTCCATAAAAAATATAATGTATGTTTATAAAGCACAAGAACTTAATTTATAGTATACTGAAATGCCTTTTGTGCTTTAAATTGTAATAATTTGGACATTTCAGATTTAGTCAAACTGACAGAAATAAAATCAATGGCAACATTCGTTGCTCTACAACTTCCTCTTAAAGTTTTACAAAAACTTTAGTAAAATATTGAATATACAAAAATAAAGCTTTCTGTACCAGCCACCTTTTACTGTCCATATTACCTTATATTTCACAATCAGTACAAAATAGAAACACTAAAGTTATAGTGCTCTTTTTTTAAGAGACAACGAAAACAGTTTTTTAAAGTTGCCTAAGGGATCCGGGTATCCAGCTTCTGTTACTTTTAATGGGATCAGAGAAAAATCATAGGATATGAAGAGTATATTATTTATCGCACATACACACACAGACAGGAACTCAGCTCTGGAACAGGATGAGTTAAAAGCACTCAGCTACTCTCCAAAAAACATTCAGCAATGAGGACAAGAAGACGTGAAACACTTTCGCATCACGTCAGCAGTAATGGTGTGCACTGGACCAACATGAGTCAGACAGATGCATCACACACCAAAACCTTTTTGAGTTCATATTCTGTCAGGATAGTTATTTCGCTGAATTGCTCACAGTCTCACAACTGCAGAAAAATGTTCCTTTCCAACAGAAAATTTTCTGCCTTTGGTCTCAGCTCAACCATTTTTTTTTTCTTTTCTAATCTGATTCCCTCCAGCTGCTTTTAAGCAGAGAACTATTTTAAGCAGAAAATTAAAACACACAATGCAAAATATCTCCCAAATTCAAATGAGCTGGCTTCTTATATTTCATATTATCCAAAAGGCTTATTCTGACTGACTGCTGCTGTTTACTGAAGTGTCCAAAATGAGGAAATAAGAACCCTGAGGCAGAAAGGGGTTCACAGCCACTAAAGACAGCAGCAGTATCAATGTCTTTTCTTCATCAGCGAGCAGTAATAACTTCTGTTAAAAAGGAAGGCTACAGAACTGAGTACCCCATTTACAAGTAATTATAAGAAAGTCAAGCAATTAAGCACCTCAGTGGTAATGCTTAAAATTAGAGTGGTAACTAAAATAGACATGAAAATGAGAAAAGAAAAAAATGACCCTTACTTTAACTGCACAAGCAAAGTCTATTCTGAAATCCCAGGGAGGGAGAGATGTTCAGTAGAGCATAAAAATCTTAAGCGAAAGGAATTCTCCAATATATTTTTTATACTCAAGTCCGCAGCATATAAGCAAGATCTGTAATACTGCTGCCCGTGGATCAAGTAAAGTATCTATAAATCATACGTCAAGCTTGGTGAGCACAGGACAGATTATTCTGGAACAAGCAAGAGACATTAAAATTAAAATGCCTGCATACTACTCTAAAGAAAGAAAGTTAAGAACGTAGATCGTCAAGATAAATTGAAAACGTTGTGATTCCACAGGAAAATTACTGTAGTCATATGATCTGACATAATTCATATATTCAGGTTCTTCTTAAAAGCCCTAGCTGTAGTGTTAACTTAGGTGTGTCTAAACTCTAAACTTCACAACATAGAAAATACTGAAGGTTTATATCCTGTGTTAATAGGGTACTTGCCCAATTTATACGCTTACATGCATATAAAATCCCTATATGAATACATGCACAAAACAAAAGAAACTCTGGTTATTAACTTTTTAAGTGAGAGATTGTTATTCTGGCATTACTGAAATTGCCATTATTTGCTCATTACTGGCAAGGTGTCCAAATCCCATCTCATCAAATATGTTAGAAGAGTTCTCCAAGGAAAGAAGCCATATTTGGCACAGATCTGGAAAGGAACCTAAGAAATACATGAACAGAATGAAGGCTTCAGCCCCTTGGGGACTCTTACTGGTTTCTCAAAACAGTCTTTGTGTTTAATATCACTCCTAAAGTGAGGCAAACGTACAATGTACAACACGCTTCTCTCCACTGTAGCCAGACATCGAGCCCCATACTGGATGGAAATAACTAAAGATCTCTTATATTTTTTTCATGCCAAAAAAGTCAATTATTAAGTTATGAGTAGGAAAATGACAGCATAAATATAACTAAGTATAAGACATTAATCAAAAATACTGCTGCCTCCCAAAACATATACTTCATTGGAAGTATGTTTTGAATCTCAAGGAATATATGTTCAATGTTCATGTACCAGTTTAACAGTATGTTCTTATCTCCACAGCTTCATGAATTTGCACAAAGCTAACGGCTCCCAAGGGAACTGCCATTTTATTTTACTTTTCAGTAAGTTACTGAAACCATTATTGTTATAAAGGAAATGCATAGTTTATGCTCTACATGCCTGGAAAAATAAAGAGATGTAAAAAGATGACTGCATCTCCCATATCTGTTTTTCTCTTTCATGACATTGAACTCTCTCAAACACTTACCTTTTAAAAGTCTACTTGTGTCAGTGAACTGGACTACTGTCTGTACAGAAGGAGATTACATCCTACGCAACTAGAGCCACATTCACCTATTCATCAAGGAATCCAAGTGAAAAGTGGAGTGGCCACTGATTTGAAGTATGGTAAAGCAATTTTTCCCCTCTGGATCAATGTAATACTAGTAAGATATGTGCAGACTTCAAGCAAAGCACACAGTTTAAATGCACAGGGAAACATACATGGCACAGAGGATGTGGCGAGGGAAGGTACTAGGATGTACTTGCAGGAAAGACATGAACCTGTTGGAGCAGGTCCAGTGGAGGACCACAAAGATGATCAGAGGGCTGGAGCACCTCTCCTGTTAGGACAGGCTGAGAGAGCTGGGATTGTTCAGCCTGGGGAAGAGAAGGTTCCAGGGAGACCTTACTGCAGCCTCTCAACACTTAAATGGAACTTATAAGAAAGACAGGGACAATCTTTTTAGTAGGGCTGTTGCAATAGGACAAAAAGATAATAATAATAATAAAAATAAATATAAACAAAATAAATATTATATTATCAATATTATAAAATAAATAATAAAATAAAAATAAAATAAACACGAAGGGGGAAGATTTAGACTAGATATAAGGAATAAATTTTTCACAGTGAGGGTGGTGAAACAATGGAACAGTTTGCCCAGAAAGGTGTTAGGCGCCCTGTCCCTGGAAATCATAGAATCATAGAAACATAGAATGGATTGGGTTGGAAGGGACCTTTAAAGATCAACAAGTTCCAACCCCCTTGCCATGGGCAGGGACACCTCCCACTAGACCAGGTTGCTCAAAGCCCCAGCCAGCCTGGACTTGAATGCTTGCAGGGATGGGGCATCCATAACTTCTCCGGGCAACCTGTTCCAGTGTCTCACCACCCTCAGACTACAGAATGTCTTCATAATATTTAACCTAAATCTCCCCTCTTTCAATTTAAAGCATTACCTTTCCTCTTATCACTACATTCTCTGATAAAGAGTACCTCCCCTCGCCATCTCTCCTGCAGATACTGGAAGGTTGTTATAAGGTCTCCCTGCAGCCTTCTCTTCCCCAGGCTGAACAACCCCAACTGTCTCAGCCTGTCCTCACAGGAGTCCAGCCCTCTGATCATCTTTGTGGTTCTCCACTGGAGGAGAGGTGCCCCAGCCCTCTGATCACAGGTTGGATGGGGCTCTGTGCAACATAATTGAGTTGAAGATGTCCCTGCTCATTGCAGA
Organism: Pedionomus torquatus; assembly: GCA_013398155.1. NCBI lineage: Eukaryota > Metazoa > Chordata > Aves > Charadriiformes > Pedionomidae > Pedionomus > Pedionomus torquatus. The sequence goes on along the minus strand of VZRU01015654.1, from coordinate 220,629 downwards.
GCAGGCTGGACTAGATGACTTTTAAAGGTCCCTTCCAGCTCAAACTAATCTATGACTATATAATTGTCAAATGAAGAAAATGTTAGCTTTTCAGAACAGACCTCCATTCAAAAGGATCTCAGCTCCTCCTTCTAACAGACTGAATGCCTGATGATAATTACCCATTTTTCCATTCTTTATCCTTGGAGTGACAAGCAGCATCTTGATTCAAATGCGACAAGTAGTAATAACGATGATAAAAATTGAAGTGTTCAAAAGTAAGGAGCAAGAAAGCTCACAGTAACAGATTAACAAATTTGAAATAACTTCAAAATAAAATTTACAAGAGAAAATCTTCTGTCAAGAAAATCTTCAGGTGTCATGATGCCTTTCTCCCAGATGCTTTCCTGAGTCAGGAAGCTTGAAGGTATACCACAGAAAGCATCACCACAAACTTCACCTGTTCTTATGTTACCGGAGCTACTCATCATGGTCAATCACTGAAGCCAGAATACTGGAACTAAGTGAAACTTATTCATACACTGTTCATAGTAAAAAAATATTCTGATAGTCAAACAGTGTAGTCTGGAAAGGGACTAATTCAGACTGGAGAGGGGCAGCCCTTTTATGGAACAGAGTAAAATTTGTTCAAGTTTCATGTAGCTATAGATTCAACGCCTGTTATGAGAAAATCTCACAGCATTTAACCAAACAAAAATCCCAGTGAAGTGAGTGTTTTCCCTAAAGACTGCAATGTTTGGCCCTTAGGAATGGAAAACATTCAGTAATAAATAGTTTGGATTAAGTAAATTCAATAGCACATTAATTTTCACAAATACTAAAGAGAAAAATCCTCTTTTGATTAACTAGTAAGTTTGTATTCTTCTAAAAGTCTACTATAGTTATACATTTACTTATAAAATATACATTTACTATACAAATAGCACAATTTAGTACTCAGAAACCCAAATGAAGTATATAATAGCTGCTGACATAACCTAGTTAAACTGTTGGTATTTTACTGCAGATCCTGCAGTTCACGGTCTGTAACATGGCTAGAAATGTTCAGTAGGATAAAATGTTGCATAAAATATTTTTGAATTGGTGAATTTACAATGAGATGTAAAACAATTCAGGGTTTAAAAACAGATGCTACAGTGACAAACTTTATACACAGATTTGAAACATTATACCTATGGACACTGAAATAAATTGGTTTAAATTAGTTTCCTGTGTATATCTGAGAATGTGATGGTTTCTCACATCACAGTCCTAAAGTCAAATCTCACTGAAAAACAAAAGGAAGACTCCTTCTGAAATCAAAGTAACCAAACCTTTACCACGCTTAATCCTAAAATTGAGGGCAGGACATACACAAAGTCTGTGTGCCTTTATCACCAAGGTACAGTACCTACAGATAACAACTGTGAGAATATTTAGAAGCTTGGTTCACATAAGAACTGAAAACCCAGGTGCTTCTCAAGAACAGATCACATTTCTCTGTTTCACTGATCTTCCTGTCATTGTTCCTTCACTCCATTCATTCTGCTTGTTCTAGAGCATTACCTTCCTTCATTTCCTCCCCGTTACAACAATTCAAGCATGTTAATCTTTTATAATATACTTCATCATGAATGTCTGGAAGATCAATTTTCTTAAGTTAATCACAATAGTCCATAAGCGTATTCTGAAAAATTGCAAAAGGGTAATTGAGAAAGTAAAAAAAAAAAAATAATTGGGAAACCACATGACATTTATGAAAAAGCTCCATTATACACACACACACACACAAATAATAATAAAATCCACTTTTAAGGATGCTTTTGAGATGGAGAACAACTCGAACAACTCTAGAAAATCATTCATATCTGCTGTATGAATGCATTATAAAAACTCTTGGAAGACTCTTGCAAGAGGCCTCTAGGGTCACAAAGATTTCTCCCTCATTATCACAAACAACTACATCACATAAGCCCTTAGATAAATTTAGTAAATTTCATCTGAAAACCAGACATGGACTGTTGCCCTAAAATCTCCCACTTCTGGAAGTGATAAACTTTTATCTGGTTTCCAGCTAATAATTGGAAACTATCCATGGCTGGGTCATCTGTAGGTATACCAATATCATCCTTTGACTTAAATAGTTGTTTCCTTCTTGGTGTCCAGTTCAGTTCCTCACAAAAATATAGAGAGCTATTTTGTCATCTTCCAGCCTTAAAAACAGCTCTACTTTTTCAGATGACAAAAATACTATCTCTCTCAACCTCTTATGCCATCTTTCTCCAAATGTAAGGTTTCTTTTTCAAATGGGCGATCAGTTTTACATAGTATTTTAGATAAAATCTAACCACTAGCATTTTTGCAATAACATTAATAACATGGCAGGGGGGTTGGAACACGATGATCTTCAAGGTCCTTTCCAACTCTAACCATTCTATGATTCTATGATAATGTTTTCCCTTCCACATCAAACAAATCACTCTCACCATGTAGGAAAAACTCAGCTTTGCAGCCACAAGGATGTAACAGGGGTCAGGAAGATTTCACTACAACAGAGGGAAAAGGGATTGTAGGATTTCAGGGGAATGAAAAGGATGAGCAAAACTACAGGAAAGCTGCATGTTTTGTTAGTCTCATGGGGAAAAGTATGGATTGGAATGTAGGTATTTGCTTAGGAAGAAGGAAGAACTGAGCACACAGAGTAAAGCTTTCGGACATACAGGGGCAGCAGAATGTTTCTTTTCACAGTAGGCACTGCAGTTTACATACCTCCCTCATCTCTGACCCCTTGGGCATAAACCCTACCTTCTTCTTAAGGTGTCCTCCCTTCCTTCAGCAGTACCTACTTGCCCCAGCCTCAAGCTGCACCCCAGCCTCACCCTCCAGTGCCTTCTGGGCTGATGTTCTGAGAACAGGCAGCTTTGAGACACGTAACTCATGCACATATGGGACAAGCAGAGCTGTGGCAATGGCCAACCTCCAGTACAGACCTGACAGCACTCACCCACCTCTGCATGCTGGCTTCTCAGGCAAACACCGTAGTTGACCTACATGTAAGGAAATCGCTGTCCTTGCATGTTCTGTATTACAAGTGGCCTTCATCTACATGTGAACCATGATTATAAGTCTTCACAGTCATTCTTTACCCAGCTAGTTATCCAGAGTTCTCTCTCAAACAATGAATTCCCAAGTGTAAACAGAAATTACCTGAATTTGTCCTCAAGCACTTGCATGCTTGGACACTGGTCTCTTGCACTTTCTAAAGCTAAAGTTCACATTTCTGTAAATGCAATCCTCCACCAAGCTGTAGGTGTTTCCAAAACATTGACTCATTCTTTAGCATACTTCTATAATTTAGGCTAGGGTCAACGATGAATTACTAAAACACAACAGATCTGAAGACTTATGTTTAAGAAATGCAAATTTCCCTTATCCAATACTACTCCTTTAACGTAGCTAGTAGTCTCTCTTTGGACCAATATATTGTCCATCTCTCAGTTCCTCATTATTCATGTTTCAATTAACAATTTCTCACGTAGCACCATAATATTTATTATGTTTTTTATTAATGTTCATATTGACTCTATCTGGCATGTTACCTTGCATTAAAAATATTTCCTTATTACTATTTTTAAAGATAGAGTTTGTTTGACAACATCTGCTTCTGTCAAGTTCGTATAAAGTTCTATGCAATTTTTATTTACCTGCACATTTCCATTTGTTCTCTCTGGCAATCTTATTATCCAAGTATTTACAGACTGTTAAGTCAAATTAAAGGTAACACAATTCCTCATATTATTTAAGTAAAGGGGAAAAGCATCAGTAGCCATTCCATAACTCCCAAAAGACACCACTTCAACTGACAGACATTGATGTAGCTACTAACATTTTTGTTCCTCTCATAGTCAGCTGTATCACCATTATGGATAAAAGAAACATGATGTTAATATAATATTTCAGTAATCTGAAAAAGTAGAGCTGTTTTTAAGGCTGGAAAATGACAAAATGGCTCTCTATATTTTTATAGGAACTGAACTAGACACCAGCAAGGGAACAACTATTTAAGTTGGAGGATAATGTTGCTATACCTGAATATACTTCTCAGTCTACACCTAAACCCTACACCTAAATCTCAATAATGAAATTTCTATATCATCCTCCTTCAGTATTTCTCATTCCTTGTTTTTTTCTGTTCCTCGGCTGAAGAACTGCTTGTTACAACACCTCCTATGATATCTAACTACCCTTGCTTTTAGCAGTTTTCATTCTATCCTTTAACTGTTTTCTTTGCTGATAAGCTGCGGAGGAATGGAACAGATAGACTCCCTAATTCTAAATGACTTCCAGAGAATAATCATTTCACTCAGTTAAATCAGGAAACAACTCTTACATGTTTTTGCTTGCACCTCTAGTTTCAGATAACATTTTTCAAAATAAAAGTAATGGTGTTCCTCTCTCACTGAATTCCTCTGACTAGCAACTTCCTGTGTGCTTTTCCCAGTTCTTCCAAACTTCCTTTTTTGAAACAGAAGACCTGAAACCTATTACTAATACACATTCATTTGTCCTTCTATTCTAGTCAAAATGAATCAGCATGTGAACATTCATTTCAAGGTGATTTTTACAACTTTTTTAAAAAAATAAGTTAATTTCTCTAGTAATCACGACTTGCCAACTATAGAGCAAAGCATTTAAGGCTGTCATATTGATAACCATATTTGTTCTCCAGCTCTGAATTTCTTTGAGTGTTATCTTTGCTCATAACACTACAGGAATCTCTATTCTTACTGAATCCTGTCTCTGGAGCATCCAGGTAGGTCTCTCTTCACCAGCCAATGCAATTTCTCTTATCATTCTTCCCCAAAGCATTTTGATCTAACAGCATCTTTCCACTTGTGCTACTTCCTTGCAAGTCTATGGCATGATTAATTAATCATTTCCTCTTTAAGGAGCAGTCAGTATGTTTAATGAAGATATTGCATATTATTGCCATGGGCAAAAAGAAATAGCTATGAAAAAGACTATAGCTGTAATATATAGCAGAATTTATTAGCAGGTGCTACGGCTCAAACAATTAAAAATAGTTCTTGACATGATGAACTCTATAATAATTAAAAAATCAGAAATGCACTCCAGCATCTCATAAAATGTCTTTTTTTTTGCCATGTATTAAGCAAGCACACTTGACCTCCCAACTTCATTTATCCATGTTGCAGTTGTTTCTTGATCTCTCTTCAGCACCTTCAAAATAAATACAGATCCAGGACCCTAAAGTGGTTTTATAAGGTGCAGCAATGTATGCATAAAGTATTAATATTTTTAAGGGCATGTGAATAAAATGCTAATTATTACAGAGCCATACGATACATGTAAGAATCATCTCTAAATTAGAATTAACCATAGCAACCCAGAGGAGACCATACACCTTATAAATTGTCATATCATTCTTTCCTCCTCCAAGCAAAAAATGATTGCTAAAGTGACTTATCAAGGCTGCATTGTTTCTCTTAATAATATAATTGAATAATTTATAATATTATAATATTTTATTATAATATTTAATAATAATTCAACAATATGATTTATCTATCACTAGTTGTCAAAGCACTATGAAAACAAAACATTCACAAAATATAAGCAATATAAGGTCACAGATCTGTAAAATAAGCAAGCAAAACAAAACAAAACAAAGCAAACAAAAACCCCAAACACAAAACTAGTATCTTCCTTCTCAAAGAGAACCATTAACTTAATATATAAACATTAGACTGATTAATATTTTCAAGTAATTTGGAAAAGAAAAATTAAATAAAAGAGGATGAGCAATACAACTAAGCAGGAAAAGGGAATCATGAAATTAGTTAGGACCATCTATTACAGTAGCATATCCTTTGGATTTTTATTTTATTTGAAGACACATTTGAAGGTAGAGATCACAAAGCAAAACTTTCACTGGGGCAATGAAAATTGTATTTTTCTTTCCTTCCTTTACCTCACCTATACATTCAATTGGACAGTTCCTAAAATAGAAGCTTATTTATTAAAAAAAAACTTGTAGATCTGCATGATCAAACCCTTGTATAAACTACTTAATATATCTAGAGTATAGGACACTATAACATGAAATATCACATTTAATATCCAAAATATCCAAATCCTAGAACACTGTTCTAGCTGTTTCTCCCTTGAAAAACAAATACTCAGTGTCATAAAACAAACAAAAAAAAAAGATGACTATTATCTGTTGTAAAGTAACTACCTCTACAACTGTAGCCACCAGGTGTTAATATGTTAAACTATTTGCTCCACTTTGATAGATATTTTTTTCCATTTATAGTAGTAACTAGGAATATTACCAAGAAAGTAAAATTCTTGAGTAAGGATAACTTAGGAAACTGCATGACAACACACTCCTGCTTTCAGACCTCCTCTGAAGTCAACGATACTGAGATCAGAAGCAATGTTAACTAATGAGATCAGATCTGCACCTGACTTTATCTTGTTTAGCTTCCTGGAAGACAGTAATGCGTTTCCCTGAACCAATGCTATATCCAGTCTGATCATACATATACCCCCAAGTCAAAGTTCCTGAGTGGTTCACTATGGTTTCAGGAGTTCATTAACAAACTCCAGTTAAAATTTTCCAACTGGACATAGAAGTCTTTCAAACAGCTCTAATATGGCAGTAATAGATTGAAACAGCTGCCCCCAAACTCAGAATATACTTGTAAGAAATTTAGAATTCCCAGAGAGTCAGACTTGGGATATGGTTTATGAAGGGTTTTTTTTTGTTTGTAGTGCCCAGATTCAGTACCAGACTTGCAGAAGTTTTTGGCACAAATAGTGGGGAACTTTGCATTCATTCTCTTGCCTTTATGTTTTACTAAACAACATGATTTACTTTTGCTTTAAGTAAATATTGAGGTAGATTATTCTTAAGTCAACATAAACTTCTCAAGTCAACACATCTTGATGCATGTTTCTTTTAATGCATGAAGTTGTACATGACTGGAGATTTCCGGTTCAGCAGCTCATAGAAACCTCTGGGGAGCAGTTTCTTTAGCATAAAAATGTACTAAGCCAAATTGTGGTAGTTACATGAGGGAAGAAGCCAAACTTCCCCAACCTCATAAAAACCTGGTCTTTACAAGAGTACTGCTATATACAGAATTTATCAAGAAAATGTGGCTCCTAAGAAGATACCAGGTAGTGTTCATCAACCAAGAAAAATGTAATAACATGAAATACAGAAGAATCATAGGTGAAGTTAGTTAATCTTTGGGAACCCTAATCAGCCAGAAATTCTGCAAGGTTTTGTGCAACAGGAGTCCGTCTCCTACTGAAGTGATATTAGGAAGCAAATTTCCTCTTACACCTTAAAGATCTAGCCTGAAAGGACATCACTGATGACCTAGTCTTATACTAATGAAAGAACTCCATAACTTTTCTTGTATCTCTTACCTGTAGGACACCTAAGCAGCACAGAGGAAGACATTATATGGATGGCTGTCTTGTAAAGTCTCCATGGAGAGCCCATGACCACCCTGAAACCTGTCATTTACATATGTGAAAACATGTGTACTGTGTATTCTATTGTAGCCAACAAGGTTTTCAGTAAGATAAAATATATTCTAAACACTAGCCTAAATAAGCCAAAAAGATAACGTTCACTGAGTGTAGTTTGACAATTAAAAAAAAAAAAATCATATAAATTGATTATTAAACATATTATTATGTAAAACACCATTATCTATTTTTTCCAAGTTTAAAAATACATAGCTATCACATAATTTGTTGGACTTCGGTTTTTTACTGAGTTATACTTTTACAGGGTAGTGATAATAAAGGGCAAGAGGAATTATGGTCTTCTAGAAGACTCCATTATCAATTGGTCTTCAGATGTGGCACTGCAATGAATCAAATATTTATCAGAAACAGATAAAATTTACAGAATTGCCAAGCATCAAAGAAACCAGAATCTGGCATCCTTTTCTACCTCCTCTCACTTATAAAATGGAGATGGGTTTATTAGCTATGTTATCCCCGAGCACCACCACAGAAATATATGGAGTTGCATAAAAATTCAATTTAGTTTTATGATCCAACATAATCCCAAAATATCCAGATAAAGGTCTGCAGATATTGAGACAGCATGTGTCCATCTGTATGCAGATTTTTTAGCTTTTATTTATATACAAATGCACACATTTTCAACATAAAATGACGTTATAAACTTTGCATACTTCTTTTCATTCATTAAAAAACTTCGGCTAGTCTAATAATGAGTGAATTTAGAGGTCACTAAAATCAGACAAAAGGTACTGAGTTACTTACTGTATGCGCGTTTTGAGTCATATACAACTGTGTTTATTTTAAAATCATTCCATTTGTATACCAGTGTGCAGTCTGACCCAGCTCTCCTTTCCCAAACAAGCAGTGTATCTGAGATTAGCTCCCACTGACATTTCATCCGCCAATTCACAAGACAAACTGAGCTCCTTTTGCTAACTCTGAGGAGAAAACCTTTTGAGACTCTGCCTCAGGAGTGTAAAAAATCAAATGCTTCACACTTCGAGTGTGAGAAAGGTGAGAACTACCAAACTCTTGGCTACCAAATACAATGCTCCAATGCAGCAACCTCTGGCCACAGTGGCCTGCAAGGAAAGCAATGTTGTTCTGGTGTGCTTTAATCTAGGTCACAGCTAACAACACAAATCTACATTACCAAGTCCAAAAGTCATCAAGTACAAACCAAATCAACAACACAAAAATAATTTCCAACTGTCAAATGTTGTCTATGAGACACGGTACTGCCACATGCTTGATACTACACATTTGTAGAAAAAAAATATTTTTTGAGTGATTCTGCACATTAGATATAAACCCCAAAACCATTATTCTAGAAGCATTCCTGGAAAGAGGCCTACTGGAACAAATGCAAGATAGAATCACTTCAAACAGCAGACAAGTTGAGATCCACTGAATTTAATCAAATCTCTGAAGTTTTCATATACCAATTTCTCCACAAGCCTTATCGTTATACAGCTACTGTAACAGCAGATTGTAATAAACCTTTTCCTTACCCTAGTTCCAAACATATTCTTCCCATCTTATCATTTGTCTAGAAAGGATCTGAAAATAGGTCATAATTTCCATGCAGTTGTTTAATATGCAGGAATGTTCGTCCAATATTTTTGCAGAAGTCTCCCATAACTATAGGAGAAACACAGGAGTATTAAATATTCAAAGTTTATTTTGATATAAAATGATCTGTGTTAACTTATTTATGGTCGCTAACAGGATGTGTTTATGAAAGAACAATAGTTTCAATGCCACAAAGGAACTGCCAAGATGATCACAGAGGTACTTCATTTGGGTCTGTTTAAAAGCCATGTTAGGGTCTGTCAAATTACATTAAATTTATATTAATTGCTGAAGCTTAAAACCCATTTTTTCTCAGTAAGAGTGTAGTTTAATCCTCTATAAAATCGGTTCATAGCTAAACAATACTGTTAAAATATGAGGTCACTAATGCAATATTTTTAACATCAAGAAAAACAAAGAATACTAATTTCTCTCTGTCCCAATGTGCTACACCCACAATTAATAAAAATAGACAAATTAAGAGGCAACCTCTGGGCTCTGTAGAAATAAGGAAGGTGCAGTAAGACACTTAAATAAATGACAGTTTATAAAGCTGTAATTAACTGGACAGGAATCGGTTCTTTGGAACCTCTATTTCAGTTGTATCGGGTGCATTAAATGGGTTGTCTGCTACAGGAGTAATATACCCATATCCTCTCCTGCACCACAGAAGAGAGAAATGGAAGTAAAACCTAAACAAAAAGACCTAATTTAATCTTTTCTCTGAGGGACAGCAATACCTTCCAAATTGTCAGCTGAGCAGAAGCATTATTTCTGAAGCTCTTTCCTCTAAGATGCAGTACCAATCCAGAATAAAGAGATAAGCATTAAAAATATCCATAAGCACAAATAGTTTCCCCCACATGACATACAAGACTCCAGAGCTATATTCAACTGAGAACATGGGAAATATTAGCGTAGAGATAGCACTACCATTATCACAAACACTAGAACACAAAGACTGTTTGATGTCACCATTACAACAGTAATTTAATTGTGAACATGATCTGAGAAATATGGTGATACTGAAGATTAATAACATTTTTATAGTGCAGATGGGAAGGAAGAGAATATTCTTAGCAACAAAGTAAACTGTAGTCTCTATCAAGAGGCTTCTAAAACGTGAGCAATGTACATAACTTTTGTACAAAGAATTCCAATGGAAAAAATAGAAGCTCAAACAATAAAAAAATTTACATTCCATTTGGGTGGAAACAATCTGTGTGTATCACTGCTCACCCTATATAAAGATGATTATGTTATATTACATTTGATTTCATTGCATTAAGGAGCAAAGATCTGAGCAAATCAAGTTAACGAATCCTTCTGTCCAAATATTAACAATGATTAAAGAAAAATCAGAACTTAGAATTCTTTAGGACCATTTCAAGGAGATTGCACGTACATATTTATTAGGACAAAACCACTGGAAATTAACCAAAAACTACAAAAGACATCTTGAACTGGAAACATGACGAAATATATAAGGAGATGAAGCTACTGCTACAAATTTACTAAAGGACAGCACTGTTTTAAGAGTACTAGAGTTTTAGCAGGAATTACACCAAAAAGATTATCCTTCTGTGACAAAAAACTAAAAACTGAAAGTTACAATATCAGCACATGATGAATGTATTCACCGTATTCAAATCCAGCATATATCACAGTACCTGGGAGCAGTTTATTGCTTCTTTACAATTTTAGGCACTATTGCAGTCTCTCCAATCCAATTCCACCAAGAAATGGCAGTATTTAGTACTGTTTATTGTCTCTCTTTTAAAGTGAAAATCTATCCACTGAACGCTCTCATGCATTGCAAATGCTTCCCATCACAAGGTCAGTTTACTCTCAACAGTGTGGAAATACGTAGTGCAGTTTCCTCCTGGTATTCCATGGAGTATATGTTGTACGTATTATGTCTGAAGAAACATCTCCTCTGTTGTCGGAATTACTTACTGGGATACGCAACAGAGCACATCAGTAGATTTCTCAGGTCACCTTCATCTTTCTGAGTAAGAGTCCTTTTGAAAACAGCTATGTAATCTTTCCCCAAAACAATACTAATTAATTGCTTTTGAGTTAGGATCTCAGCCTCCTGGCTCACTGCCATAAGAAGATTTTGTATCTGGTAACTGCTGTTAACATTAACTGGAAAACTCTTGCTCTTCCTAGCCACGTTTCTCCTCCTGCCATATCTGTCAAAGCACTTTTTTCAGCAGTATCTCTGAATTTAAGTTTCCTGTGAGTAGTTGCCACCATCCACTCCTGAATTATGGACTCTATAGACTATCTGCTAAAGCAGGTCAACCTGAGCAGCAGAGACTCTCCACATAACACTAAGTCATGCTGTCATCCACAATATCCTACCATGGGGTCTGTGGTGAAACAATCTCTCCTAACAACAGCAAATCCACCTTAAATGGCAATCACCCACATCTCTTCAGTCCTAGCTACTGCCCCAGACAGCCTAGATCTCAGATCTGATTTAATCATTCAACTATTATTTTTTTTTTCAAATAAAAAATGTGAAATAATCTGAGTTACAAACTGTGAAAATGCTCAAGCTGTTCAGGGTTCTTAAATTTTTTGAGACAAGCAGCTGAGATACTTCTGAGCATATGAGTTTAAAAAAAGTTTTGCTTAAGTTAAACTTAAAAATATCTCCCTGAAAAGCTAACCTGCCATTCCTAAAAATAGGGCAACAGGGTTTTTCTGGCTTGAAAGCTATGAAAAGCATCAAAAAGGTGGCCTTAGAAAATTGCCATTTCATCTCTCCCAACATGAGTGCATTAGAAACTGTAAGAAAACTCCTTTTTGTACCCCAGTCCATAGAACATGCTCCCCCAGCATCAGTCACCAAACCAACCTCAACCTGCAGGTGAGCAAGAGCCTTTCTGTCATTGCTTAGTGATGTTCAGTGGGGTGCGAGAGCACAAATGCTAAGAAATGAGATACAAATATACTCTGTTTCTAGTACCTTCTGTCCACACTTTACAGAAGAGAAGGCAGAGATATATATGCATTCACCATAATGCAGAAAAAAGGGAGAAAGCAGCATGGTGCACACAGAAGGAACATGAGTCAAGATGAGGAGACAAAGTAGTCAGGCTAGGGGAGACAGATGAGACAGGGGCAGGGAGATATGCAGTCACTGAAGTATATTTTATTCCAGAACTTGGAGTGGAGCCCAGAAAACTGAAATCTCAAAACCTTCCTCTGCTGTCAGCTAGTATTTACAAAAGCTAATTGCAAAGCTCTTCTCTCAGACTTGCAGCTGGCCACAAGAAGGGTAACAGTCCTCTACAGCTACTTTTCCTTCTGCTATTCTAAGAGGCAGACAGCTTTGCACTATAATTCTTAACTTCTTGGGATACCTTTATAATACTATTAAACAGAAAAGAAATTTCATGAATCGTGGAATTGTCAGAGTTGGAAGGGAGCTCTAGAGACCATCTAGTCCAACTCCCCCGCTAAAGCAGGATTGCCTAGAGCATGTTACCCAGGATGGCATCCAGGTGGGGCTTGAAGGTCTCCAGAGAAGGGGACTCCACAACCTCCCTGGGCAGCCTGTTCCACTGCTCTGTCATCCTCACTAAAAAGAAGGTTTTCCTCATATTCAAATGGAACTTTTTGTTCCATTTTGTTCCAATTTTGTTTAAAAGCACAATATTTAATTGTGTTCCAAGATTAAAAGTGTCAGGGAAAAAAAAAATTGATGCGGTGCAAAATGAATTAAACATTCAAATATTGAAATTGGTCCTATACACACTGTAGCATGCACACACACAACTGGCATACAGCTCCTTTCCTTCGCAACCATAGGTAATTAACACATGGCCCACATAACCATGTATGCCAGCATCAATTAGATTTCCTTTCTTCAACTGTGAAAGAAAACTTAATTCTTGTTCTGTAGCACATGGTTTCAGTCATATGTAAAATTTGCAATACAAAGAAAACAGTCTTCTGAGCTAGTGTGAATAGAAAGCAATGCAAGGGAAAAAAAGAAGTTTGGTCAGATGTGCATCTAGTCCATCGCTGTCTGCTGCTCCAGCAACCTGCTATGGAATTTGTAGCAAGCAACCTCTACAGCTTTTTTCTTAATATGTCTTTCATACCAGGATCTTCACAGTCATCAGTGAATTCCAGAACCACGTTAGATGCTGAAGATGGTGGTGTTCACTGGAAAGCACTGTAAGCTCTCAAATCACAGAACTAAACTGAAAGCAATGATCACCCTTGTGGAGATCTATTATGTTAACTCTGGGATCCTGAATATTAATTTTACATATCTCTACAACACCTATTAAACTAAGGAAATTTTTTTGACTCCTACAAGTCAAAAGATGTATATTTTCCAGTGTAGTTCTATGAAGTTACTGTATTTCCTGATTTGTATTTATTCACTGTCAGTAAATTGGAATTTTCTCCACACATTTCATTTGCTGAATAGTGAAGTTACTGCCTGCAAGTGCAATCTAGTGAATATCAAAGTGTGGAACCCTAATGAAACGTTAAACAAAGCAAGAGATGAGCACTGACCCACAAAGCAGATGTGCAGCACCATTTACCATTTAACAGGCTTATGGACAAAATGTGTTTCTGAATTACAGTGTGCATCTGCATAAAGCTGACTGTTGATGGGAACCAAAGCTGGCAAAGGCATAACAACATAAAAATGCATTTGTGATCTTATTCTTTATGTAGTGAAAGCGACAGCCCATCAGCGTACAATTATCATATATTACTAATGGGATATTAATCAAACATTCATTACTCTAATTGGAAAAACTTGTCTTGAAAGGCAGTCTGACTTTTCACCTCTGGAACTGTAATTGACACACAAATGAATTTGACAGTCTTAACAACTATAAATCCTTAGTGGGAGAAATAGTGTCTTAATCTTCCAGCATTTAGTTTAACAGCCAGTTTCCACTCTCTGAGGGTAAAATTCAAGTCAGCTTAAACAGTCTCAGGCACTACTTCAACCTCTGCTAAGTACTAAACATACATCTAACATGAGGCAAAGATAATACGTAGGCTACGTGCAGGTTTACTGAGTGAGGATTGTTTCTCTTTGAAAGAAACCTGGCATATCTGTCTATAATGTATAAAGTTAAGCCTGAATTGGGATTTCAGCTATCCATGGGACTTCCTTTTGAACCTGTATAACTTTTTTTGTCCCTCAAAATTGTTGGTTTTGTGCACACACAGTGTCAAGAAACTCAGAAATATTAACCAAAAACAAAGGAGACCAGAGAATAGCATAAGGTCTGCCTTTCAAAGAACTCACATCAAAAAGCAAAGCATCTACGTGATAACAATTTTAAGTGCCAATAACCCAGCAGGTCNCTTTAAATTACTGCTGTTTTTCACCAAGGCTTCATCCAGAAAAAAAAAAAAAAAAAAAAAGATAAATACAATCTTTGTGCTTATGCATTGATACAATCAAATCCCTGAATGCCTGCTTAAAGCAAGGACAGGCATTACATTCACAGTGTGAGCCACAGATTTCAGGGAGTATCAGATCAGACTCCTATGGATTATTCTAGCTATGCTAAACCATGAGACATTCTCTTAGTGACAAAAATTATATATGTACATGTTATGGGCTCCACCAAGCGATACTGGTTTACAGACATACTTCTTTTTATACACCTTGCTGAAAATGTTGAAATCTAGACCCATCTAAGTCACAACAACTGTGCTAGTTATTTCAAAGGGTGTTCTCATTTTAGCAGATGTAAATTCACAGAATCATAGAATATCTCAAGTTGGAAGGGATCCATTAAGGTTATTGAGACTAACTCCCTGCTTCCTGCAGGACTACCTAAAATTAAATCATATGGCTAAAAGCATCACCCAGACACTCCTTGAACACTGACAGGCATCAAGATGGTAGTGTATCACTGAAAAACCTATAATACTCTTTGACCTTACAGGATACTTAGTGAAGTTAATATAAATAGATTGAAATTCAGACTGTTGAAAAAATATAATGGAGAATTAATTATAATTCAGAACTGTGAGCACATATTAATGTCTTCATTTCATCTATCAGATAATTATTTAGGGAATATGAAGAGTGTTATGATTTGCTTAGCAATGAATTTTTTTATGCTACCATTTCAAATTACTCTGTTATTCTTACTTATATTATCAGATATGGTCTGAAAGTGTAGCAAAGGTCTATTTATCACCTCTGAAACAGGAAATTCATTTGGAACTGACATCATAAGTAGAAGTCTAAATATTTAAATCTCTAAAAGCATAACTTTAAATTGTTTAATGTTTGTCATTGGTTATACATCTTCATCATTACATATTCTAAAGTAATTCAAACTGTGTGTTCACTTATAACTAAGCTAGCAAAGGAAACTCAGACATTATGTGTACTACTTCAGCTTGATGTGATTTACTGTTGTTCAAAACAATAATTTTTCTATGAACTCATTTCTTCTTGCTAAACACAGTCTCATTTCAAAATCATTACCTTGACAACAACATCCTACCACATAAATAGTGACCATGTTTTTACCACAACAGGGATGGCAATATTATATTAGTCACTGAGGAGGAGACAATAAGCACAGCTCATTTATTACTGGACTACACAAATAATTTGCCAGTTGTGATATTCATTGATAAGACATTTCTTTCACACATTCTGCTCTTGCTTTAAGCAGACTACTCTGAAGCTGCACATCATACGCACTAACCCTTAAGGTCCTAAAATTCAAATTCATTCCTTAATTGGCTACAGAAACGGTTGTAACTTGTGACCTGTGCCCTTAGGTTTTATGTGGATTTCATTTTTGGGGTTCTTTCCATCTCTAGCTGTCAAATATTCCATGACCCAAATGATAACTTTTACCCTTCTCCTCCTCAAAAAAAAAAAAAAAAAAAAAAAAAAAAAAAAAAAAAAAGTCCAGGGTGAGGCAAAATTTAAAAAACTCTAAATACTAAAAGCTGAAAAATTGTAATTACACAACAAAAACAGGTTTTCATTTGGCTTTATGTATTTACTTTTATACCTACTTGAATCTAGCATTGTCAAATCCATTCCTGCTTTCATCTCACTTACCTCCTTGTAAACACAGCAGTCACAAACTCAGTCTTCTGCATTTTGCATCGACTGAGATAAACTATACTGAAAATACATTTCTGCTTCCTGTTAATGTTATTCAGTAGGAGCAGAGAAGAGAATGAGATCTGTTCTGTTTTGATAAAATGTATGGCTTTGAGTATTTTTTTACAGTGTATTTTCTTCAGTATATCTTTGGTTTAACTTCACATTTACTTATTAAGCAGAGAGTTAGTTAAAAGCAGTTACTAGATAAAGCATGACTAATTTCATCCTACTTTCAAAAAGTATTTGACCTAGCAATAATTACAACAGAATTAATCCTACTTCTTAAAATATCTCCACGTAAACTCTAAAAAGATGCTTAACAAAATAACTGTTAATAGTACATTTGCCACACTTAATTTTTCAGCACATACACAAACTTAGCTCTAGAGATACTCCACTGAATTAATTTACTTACTTTAGCTGGTATATTGTAAAGATAATAATGGAATCTATTAAGAAAGGACTACATGATTAGTTTCCATAAAATTGTGGGCAGCAATCCATGACTAATCCACAAAGGGGGAAGCAAAATGTTTTGGGGTTTGTGGTTTTTTTTTAATTATTTATCTATTTTAAGCTGATAAGGTGTGCAAAGCACATACTGATCAATGTATTTAAACATTTTCTTTCAAATGCTGTGGCTTAAATTTTTCTTCCACAAAACACACAGCAGTCAGTTTACCTTAGAAAAAATTGTATTACAGATGAATAACCTGAAAAGTAACTGAGAATTTGGGTTACACACAAGTTTCAGTATCTGATGTTGGGAGGATCCAATTTGGCTCCAGGATCCCAGAATCATAGAATCATAGAATGGTTAGAGTTGGAAGAGACCATGAAGATCATCGAGTTCCAACCCCCCTGCCATGGGCAGGGACACCTCCCACTAGAGCAGGTTGCTCACAGCCCCATCAAGCCTGGCTAAGCTGATTTGCCATTGACATTCAATTGTAGCAAGAGCTGTTCTCTTGATTGCTGAATTAAACGTTGGTTCATGATTGTTTAAATAGTATGCGCTGAAAGATTTACCTTTTTTTTTCAAAAAAAAATACATATAAAATGAATACACTTTATTTTATGAACTTTCAAGTATCTCACTATCATACAAAGTATGCATTCGGTTTTGAGTAATAACTTACTACACTAATATAAAGCAGGTTTTTTGTATCCACAAAAATAGAATGAATCATATCCATGATACCAAATTGTAGTAATAAATTACTGAGCTCTGCTAGTGGTGGAAAAAGCTTTATAATATTGCATTTTATGGTACAGCTCTATTATAGTCATCTTCTGTTTATTTATTCAGCCATACATTGTGGTATAGTAAATAACATATTGGCTATTTACAATCTGTAGAGGGCACATATCTGCCTAGATCAAACTGGTTTTTAAAAATACTATTTCCTTTGCCATGAGTAAGGAGTGTTTACTATAATCAAAAATATGAGTGCAGTGTGACGCTGGTATCCAAATATTCTGGACAGTAACCATGACTATGCAGAAAAAACATCTAATAATACACCCACAGAGTGAATTATTTTTGAGAACTGGACTTGTGACTAGTTGGGTCTGCCATATAAACACAGCTCAGTGAGTGTGCACCACAGGCCTGATCTCAGGCTTACGGAATCCACTACTTTTTCAAGCTAGCAGGTCTATCATAGGTGTTCTCAAGGACACCTGATGGCAGTAAATAAAGTGGCAGCTTCAGTCCTGAGGTGCAAGAGACATGTGAGCTGGTTGCCTTCAAGACCTTCCAGAAAGGAATTCACAGTTCCTCCTCAAGGTCCTCGTTGCTTCCACCAGAAAGACAAGAACAACTCTTTAAATATATCTCATGCGCCTGAATAGCTAATCTCAGCTTCTCTTCAGCCTCCTCTACACCAAAGGATAGGGAGAGATAAACATCAAGAATAAGGGAGTTGAAAGCAAACTCACTCTCACATTTTTCCTCCCTGCAGTTGAGGAAAAAAAAGTCCCCATCAAAAGACCAATCCTGCCTTAACCCTAAATTCAAAGCATATGTAAGCTTGAAGAGGTACCCCACATTTACCAAGCATGTTGCTAAGATGGGCAGTAGCTGCCATGAACTGGATGTGGAAGGAAAGATGAGTACAGCAGCAGTTTATGGTTAGACCAAATGTTAAGACAAAATCAATACAAACATCTGAAATAAATGACGATCTACAAGGCTCAAATGTACTCACAACACTGAAATCAACATTATGTTCACTTTTAACACACAGCAGTAAAAAACAAAACCAAATACTCAAAACCAGGACACTGCTTTGTTCAGCAACTGTTCAAACCAATGGCTAAATCAGCTGCAAGGATTGCAGCTAATCCGCTGCAATAGCCTCAGGTTCCAGCATTGCTTCTTGCATGAAGGACATATTTTGCACAGGGATCTCTGGTAACTGCACACAGAACACTGGTAGGATTTGGTCTAAATGATGTACTATATTAAATGTGAAAACAAATGTTATCATGACACCATTAAAGATTAAAAATATTGAAGCTTTTAACAAATTTACATTTCTGATCTTTCCTCCATACCAGTTTCTCTGTTCTTACAGAGACTGTAGATCTTTGGGAAAACGGTCTGATTATTTTTGGTTCTATAGCAGTTCAAGATGCAAACTACAGATAGGTTGAATAGTAAAAAGCAAGTTAGCATTTCCATAGCTGTGCTGAGTCTGCGAGAATATTGATTATTGGACACACAACTGAAGTCCTCAATTTTCTTCTTGTTGTATGTGCAATTTTTCCATTTTAGTTCAAAAAGAAACTGAAAAGGGCACCAAAGCGAACCTTCATCTTTCTCTGACCATGCTCTGCTGCATGTTGTCATGGAGGCACCAGAATAAAGAAACATGATGTAATTTATTTCTCCTAGGTCCTGTAGAAATGCTGTGATACTTGAGTCATCTCTTAGCAAACATTTCTGTCTTCAGAAGGGCTCTACAATTGTAACACGCAAAGGTGTTGCTACTGCATTTTAGCGTTTCTTCTTATGATAAAACCTCTCCAATATGGCCCTGACCAATTGGTGCTCAACATTAAAAACTTCACACAACTTTTTTCAGGGCAGGCAACCTGCTCCTGCAGTTCATGTTCAAAATGCCAGTCAGCATAAAGAGTCAAAGATCAGGTCAAGAACTTTTGTATACTCATATTTTGACTTGGTTCTGTCAGAAACATCCTCTAAAAGATAATTTAACGTACAAGATAAATTATTTTACTACACACTGCACTGATTTTAGAAGCACCTAACATAAATCTGCTTTGTAAATGACCAAAGTACCTGAATACTGTGGAACCTCCTTGTATTTAGCTTTTTTCTTTCTGCGTTTAAGATCTCATTGCTAACTGTACAAGGCTTTTTTCCACATGAAATTGTAAAAAATGGGAATGGGATTTCCTCATGTTTTGTCTAAATTATTAAAAACTGGTTTTAGAAATATACAAATTATTATTAACTTTTTCCTATCTGCCTTGATCCTGTTTTCTAAAGATATCCCTTTTTCAGAAAATACATTTCATTTAAAGATAAACAGCATGCTAGGTCTTAACCATAACCATACATATAGAATAGTAAATGTCCTTTTCATTGAGCTTATTGGAATATTTGTAATGTGCAAATGGTCTCACAAGCTTCGTGCTGTTGGGTTTGCCCCTTGACAGAGAAATTATTAGCATATGGCACAGTAAATGATCCTTTTCCTGCCTTTGTTCACATAAAATTCTACTATACAACTCTCTCTGCAAAATACAACATGGTAAATTTGTTTCATGCTACAGAGATGTAAAGTACATACAAGTGTTCTGGAAGTCAGACCACACACCATCACAGTTTGGTAAGAAGCACTACATACATTTGCGGGTGGGAAAAAAAAAATGAAAAATTATAATTTTTACATACAAAAATCAACTCACACTTCTACCCAAGGTGAAATGAACACTTCAAATGCTGCCACTTCAATTCTGGAAATGAGATTGCATAGGTATTGAAACAATTCTACAAAGAACTTCGTCTTTGACATAGTTTATATGAACTAATGAAAAAAAACAATAAAAGAAAGTGGAAGAGGTAACTGTAGTTTTCACATGAATAAGTTTGTAATATTTCAGAAATTGTAAACATAAATATCTTTTCCTGAGAGAAGAGGACAGCCAGCTGGTTTGAACACCATTCAGTAGACTCTCCTGAGTGCAGGATCAGTAGCGTGGGTTTTTTTCTTTTTTCTTTATTTTCTTTAATAAAAAATCATGCATTTTCCCTTTTTCCAATGAAGAGAGATCCAAATGCATAAGAAAAAGGTTTCATCTTCAGTTTGTAATTCCTCTTGAGTTTTTTTTTATCACGTAACTATCCATATTACTTTTTTGAGAAGTCCATCTTTTTCACTAAAAGTTGCAGTGCTTCCCAAAGAGACATTGTATCGCTTCTTCTACAGCCTTGCATTTCATACAGTGATATACATACCATACTTTTCAAAGTACCACTTATCTATTACTTAATAGCCCTATTTACTGTTACTATTACATGACATACACCTTTTAGGTATTTGGGATGATTTTCATCAGAAAATCATTTGAATAATCTCGCCAAAGTTCCATTTTATGGTTCCAAAGTTCTTCCATAAATGGAACAGAATCAACATCCATTTTTAATCTAAATGGTTTTGACATGGCAATGCTTGCAATACTTCATTTGTACAAAATAGCAATAAATTTTCCTAATTCTACCTCTTTCATTGCTTGCCGTGGTGATTTTCCCCCTGTTTATTCTATTTAGCCATGCCCTTGCCACTAAAAAGTTACATTTGGATACTCATCAATATTATTTACAAAAGTATATATACATTAGACAATAAGCACTTGTTTGCAAAGAAAATATCTGTTGGAAGGAACAGCTAGGTGAATGATCTATGGTATCCTCTTACAAAACGGGATCCAAAAACAGAATTTAGTGACATTCTAAAAGACAGTTACAAAAAAAAAAAAAAAGGAAAAACAAAACCCCACAGCATTATGGAGGTAAACCAGGTGCAGAGCTACTGACAACTTTAAAGGACCTGAGCATTATCCCTGATGAATGGACAGCCAGAAGACACAGACTGAAGGCAACTAAGAATATTCTTTGATATCTTTGTAAAACATTTGCGCCAATGCAGTACCAGCACCACAAACCCAGAAGCCGCGTTCTCCTCAAACCACAAAATGAAGCTCACCCTATGTGCATGGTATGCTGCAAGGACTCCAAAATTCTTTCAGCTGTAAGTCAGAAAGATGATGATGATTCTTGTCTACTTTGAACATCTGCGAGACACTGCATGTCCACAGAGCATGCTGACTCTCAGTACTTCTGGACAAAGGCAACTGCACACTGCTTGTCAGCTAGTTATGCATGAATAGATACTGTTGAGACCACTACCAAACCCCAGAAGCCCCCAGAAGGATTTCATCTCAATTTGTCTTTATTTTCATTTTTCTGATGAGCAGACAAAAGAAAATTACAGGGCGGTAGTGAGACACTATTTCTCAATGCTGACTTTTAATGTTGGATGCACACTGCTAAAACTAAAGTTACCACAATGAAGGTGAGACTGCAAACCGTTGTCTCTTACTGTTACTGACCTCCAATAAGACATATATCATCTTGTTCCATCTGCAAAACTAAACAGACACATGGGAAGAGAGTGTGTACAAGCACAGAACTACCAGTAGAAGTGACATCTGGGAAGCTGGCTGAAAAAGATGATGCCTTTCATTTGAAAAGGTATCTCAGCTACCATTTCATCAGTATTGCCCTTGAATTGCCTCCAGTGGTGATTTATGCCCAGAATGTGAAAAGGACTTTCAAGCACAATTCTTTGCCAAAATTTTTGGAGATCCTCATCCCTTTATCACCCCTTCTCCCCCCACCCCCCAAAAAAAATTAAAAAAAAATGATCAAGGAGTCCTTGACTAGATTCAGTATATAAGGTTATTAAGTAGCTGAAACCTGTACATTTTTGCAAGTCATTTAAAGCTGCTGCAATCTACCTTTGAAATTAGACAACAAAGCTTAAAAAAGTACCCTCTATATATGAGACATCATCTATAACTACTGAGATCTTTGGTTATAAGTTGATGCCACACATTTTGTAATCTGAACCACAGTGACTGAGGTTTGAAACCTGGTCTAGATATCTAGAAGTATACATTTTCTTCACACAGTTAGATATCCATTTCCCAAATCCCTAGTTTCCTTAGTATGAGAAATCAGAAGATGAAGACCTCTTCAGTTAGTTAAAGGTGATGGTAAAATTTTCGAAGGGAGGGAAACAATTAGGATGAGGGACATTCATTGAAATTCTACCATTGAAATTCACCAGGGCATCATATGGAAAAAGATCAGAAGTTTCTTATATATGGCAAGCTTCACGGACAGCTATTCAAAAATGGTTCTCATCTAGCAGAAGACACTAAAGATATGCCTGAAGTCAAGCTTACTTGGCAACCCAGATTACAAATGTACTATCTTCGATCATTATGGTTCTTTGAGCATATTTTCAAATGACACAGGCATTCTTTCAGAAACAGATACAGAAAGGTAGAAATACACTGTGTGATTTCAAAGCACTGCAAACTGTTTGTATAGACAATCTGCCAACAAGACAAGTTAAGAAGGCCAAAGTCAGCATTAGCATCTGTCTTCCAATTACAGAGTCACAAATGACATATTGCTCAATGACAAATGATGACTGCTGTCTTATATTAAGATGGTTGCTCTAGCAGATGTTTTCAAATTATCCTAAGCTATGTCACAGGGAAAGGCAAAAGAACTGGAAATATGCCCAGAGAGACCTGGTGCACCAGCAGCCTAAGGGAGTCATTTAAAAAGCCATTTGGTATCCTCTCCTGAGATCTTATCTACAGAAACTGAATGCAGAAAGGAAAGGGGGAATAGAAAATGTGTTTTATTCCTCAGTGAAAGTTTTAAGTATCTGACTATAGGATCATCTGGAGTAAAATGTGTCCATTTCATCTTAGATTGGACAGAGACACAGTCTAGGCAGACAGTTCATCAAAAAAGACAGGGAGAAAAACAACCCACCCCAACAATTGCCCGAGAAGCAGTGCTCCATATTATGATTCTGTGATGACAGAATCAGAGCAAAATAAATTCTTTTAATCATTAACATCTCCAAAGAGTAATCCTGGCATCACATAACAAATACTAAGGAAAAAAAATAAAAAAATTAAGCCCTGCTCCCTGGTGAGAAGAGGTAGATTGCTTTTACTGCTACAACACCTCTGGGATGCCATGGGGAAACTGTCCAAAAGAGTACAGGTAAATAAAAGAGAAAGAGGGAAAGGAGATGACCACCCTTCCATGGGTGGTCTCACACAGTCAGGAGGTCTTACACAGTCAGAGCCAAGACAGGTCTTCAGATGAAAAATCACAGTCAAATCATGTATCTATAGAAACGCTGATATACGATGCAAGTGGAAGGGAGGATGAAAGTGGGGAGAGACACAGAGGGTGTGCTCATCCAGTGTAGCATGGTTCTCAAGGGCAGCTCTCTGGAAGCATGAGACAACAGTAAAAGCACACCCCAGTAGACAAAATAACCACAAAAAAGAAGGTGCCAACGAATGCTGCTACAAGTTAAGGAATGGGTAGGCGTCTAGTCTTGACCTATGATGAGGGAGAAAATCCTCTTTCTCGTTACCATGGAGATCCCCTTTTCAGGTTTCTTTGGATGAGCTTTGTGCATAAGTGCAAAATTTGGCATAAGAGAAGAACAAGTATTAACTGTCTGCCCCTGACAAAAATAGTCTTCTTAAATCTTGAGAGATAATACAACAGAGGCTGTAAAAATTAAGTTTGGTTACAGAGATTAAGGGCTGAATAAACTATCTCGTGTTAAAGTGCCTTGAGCTCTATCTTCTTAAAACGGCAATGCCAGTCTGAGGGTATTGCACCTGCCTATCACAATATGGATGAAAACTTGAGTTATTGGCTGGTATGAGACCGGAGTGAAAATTACAACCAAAAAAAAATTGCACGGAGGCTACTTACTACTGTTCCTTGGTACAGGACTGCCTTTATTTATTATACTATTTAATTAATTATTCATGAAGTTCTTTTTGCATTTCTAGGTGGCAACATCAGTAGCCACAGCCGCACTGAGATGCACCGCGTTTACAGAAAGGACAATGTTGCAAAGTCTAACATAAACAGATTACATTGATTTGCTTGCAAGTGTTAATCCCACAAGAGACGAGAATGAGCCTTGAATTAAACAACTACATTTACCCCACACAGTTCTGTTGAAGATAAAAAAAGAAAACTTTAATTCAGGAGAATATATAATGGAACACTATTGTACCCTTTATTTCAAAACTATATTATTACTTCTCTAATAAACAGCATATTTTCCTCCCATATGTTTTCATTAATTACGCTATTTTCAATAGTTCTGAAATATGCAATATGAACAGTAAATTTATCTTTAAATATAAACCCTAATCAAAGTTGCAACATCTTTTAAGTGAGGGGAAATACTTTAAATGTATACACTGGACCCACATACCCATAGAAATTAGTGTTGCCTTTTTAAAGGTGTATTAACATTGAAACACGAACCAGCACAACCAGATGAGCACACACCATGCCTACAAGTACACCTACCTTTCATTTGTAAGTAGGCTATAAGGTTAAACAACTACTTTTTTTGTTTTGTTTTGGTAACTAACTTCATGCACTGTTCACTACATTTCTCACCAGGTTTTTCCTTCTGTTACTATTTTTCCCCTTTTTTGGGCTCCCTGTCTCTAACAGTGTATTTACGTATCTCTGACAGGTGTAGAGACCAACATGAATGAAACAGGACTATTCAAAATCGATAATGTGTGAGACCGAAGTGACCCCTGTTAAATATTAATTACTTTTCTTTTTTTTTTCCCCTCCACGGACAAATAAAACCATCAACCTTCTTCAGAAGCAAGCATGGTGTAACAGTTTCCTCGCTGGCATCCTGAGCCGAGTTTAGTAACAGCAAAGACAAGAAGGGAAAAAACCCCACAACCCATAATTACATAAGAGACCTCGCTAAAACGCCTCTTGTCCCCGGGTGGAAGCGGGGCGGCGACACAGGCCACCCAGCTCGGCGGGACCCCCCCTCTCGGGTTCCCCGGTAGCCCCGCACTACACGGGCTTTGCTGGGGGTCAGGGGGAAGGGAGAGGCAAGAATTCATCCTTGAGGAGGGACACGGGACAAAACTCGNTTGTGGAGCCGGCGGGGTGCTGCGGAGACGCGGGTGGGTCACCCCGGCGGGCCGGGGAGGCGGCGGGCCCGGGGCGCAGGGGCGGCGGCTGCCCCCGCCTGGCTCGTTTCCTCCGCGGGGCAGAGGAAGAAGGATGGCAAATCCTCGGCTGCTGCTACAACAGCCGCGGATGGGGCTATAAAAGCCCTGCAAGGCAAAGCCAGATAAAAATTACTCA
>VZRU01015654.1:170367-194248 GCA_013398155.1 Pedionomus torquatus | reverse complement strand
GGGGGGGGGGGGGGGGGAAGAGGAGGAGCAGCCCGTCGCTCCCCAGCCCAACCACCGGCGGAGCAGCTTGGTACTACGGCGGCCGGGCACCGCAACCCTCCGGAGTGCTGCCCCTCCGCGCCGGCCCCGCAAGCCCGCCCTTCCCCTCCCGCTCCCAAGGGCGCGCCTTCTGGAATGACCCCCCTCAGAGGGTCTCCGTCCCCGGGGACCCCGCTGCACCCCGGCTGCCCGAGCCTGGGCGTGAAGCGGCTGACATCTACCCCTACGCTTCTGCCCTCAAAAATGCCCCTTCGGAGAACGCCCGAGTGATGCGCCCGCCATGCCCCTATGCCCAGCGGCTGCCGCGGGGGACGGGGCTGCGGCGACTCCCGGGGAACACGCCGACCCGAGGGGCTCTGTACCGAGCCGCGCCCTCTGGGACCGGCCACTGTCGCCCCCGGGAGAGGACGGGATTGCCCTCAGCGCTGCGCCTCTCGGAGGCTGGGAGCCGGGGAGGCGCGGTGTCTCCCCAGGAGGGCTCCTGCAGCCAGAGGCAAGGGCGGGACAGGCCGACGCCCCCCCTCCAAAGTGTGCGGGTCACCCCGTTGTCCCTGTCTGGGGACACCGGCGGCACGGCTGTGGGTCGGGGGGGGGTGGCTGGGGATGGCGGCACGGAGTGCGGGTTGGGCGTTTGGCGGAACTATAGATGTAACTATAAATATCTATGTTTGCCAGTATTGAAGCTGAAAACGCAGTAAAAGGTTGTGCTAATCCATTCAGACACCCTGATACTTGCGTGGCCAGTCAGGTACACTCAAATTGCAGCCGCAGTATGTGACCTACTAAAAGGTATTTTACAACGATAATAAGTTCAAATCAAGTATTTGCTAAATAGTAAAACAACTTTTGGATATATAGACACATATATGCATATAGATGGGATTTTGACAAACAGTTCATCAAAGAGCTAAAATAGAATGAGGAAGTTATTCTTACAGTCCTAAATTTACTAGTGGGTCATGCCAGCAAGTTTCAAGATGTGATTTCTTTAAGCCCCAAACCATGAAAAGTTTGTGAGAAATGTCCTTGATGTTTTATTCTTTGTACTAAATAAGTAGTGTGTATAGACTAAAAGTTAATGTTAGTAGTAAATAAGATTTATTAAATGACAAGGATGAAAAAAGTTTTGGTGAGGGTATCGGGTATATTGTTTATGCTATTTCTTTCTGGTTTTGTAGTGGACAATATAGGCCTAGTGTCTCAGTGTTAAAACAAGGAGGAACGGAAGAAATGCTACTGACATTCTTAATTAGAAATGTAGGTCACATCTACAGGCTAGGTATACTGGGAAATTCTGATGACTGATAATTATGTTAATTAGCAAGCAATCAACCAATTGAGTGGAGGAAAAAAATGGTCAATCTATTTAAAAATAGTTGTTGGGGTTTTTTTAAGTTGTAGACATAATAGGTGGTTTAGAGAAGAAATCACTGAAAAGATTGTCCATCTTGTTAAGATTTAGCTGTTCACAGTAAAATACTTTGCGACTTCCCAGAAGTCCTGCGACAAAATCAAAAAGACTGAATTTGTTGCTACTAAGTTGTAGAAATCAAGTCACTATGATATCATTTTAAAAATGCAACACATTACACCCCAAAGCCTTATCATTTGTTTGCTTGGTTATATAAAATAAAAGTATACATACCTCTTCAGTTCTTTAACTGAAACACAGATGCTGAATCTGAACTAACTCAGCTAAACTCACTGAATGAGCTAAATAGTACAGAGTTCACATAGTTCATAGCACAGGGGAGGTTTTTTTGGTGTTTACACATACAGCAGTATCCTATGCAGTGTATTAGTTTAGACCTTAGCAAGAATATTTTTGCTTGTCATCATGAACCGTATTTTCAAGCTAGTTTCAAATCTGCCATAATCCGTTGTTTAAATTATGACGGTCTGTGAAGACCTCCTAGTAGAATTTATGTAATCTTTCCTATGTAATTATGTGAAGATTTAGCCTGCCTTCCAAAGGCCTGTGAAGTTATAAAGCAGATTTAGTCATGTTATGCGTGATAGTTCTATGAAAATATTTATACAAAACAGGTTGATAACATTAGTTAGTAAAGCAGATAGTAATGAAAACAGATAATGTATTTTTTAGGCTTAATACAAACTTCCAGAAAAGGAAGTAGACTCGTTGCCTTTGAAGACTGAAGAGTAAGAAGGAAATAGGAGACTTTTTTGCATAAAATTATCAGACCTGAAAATAAAAGCCAGCATAAAGATTTAGATACATTTTTTACTTACACTCCCTGTGTGAATGTAAACCATGTAATTAAATTTCTATATGCTCCTTGTTTGCCTGACTTCAGTCTGGCTGGACCAAGAGGGTAGGAGAGAGATGTCTTGAACTGATGTAGAGGAATCTGCATCTTGGAGGAATAAGAAATTTACATAGTAATGTAGATGATCTTTGTGGGCTGCTAGTTATTTTGACTTTAGGCATAACCCTTGTCTGTACTGGTAGTCCTAGTACTCATGAGTGTCTTGGAAGACACACAACTCGGATGGTAAACTTCCAAGATGCGAGCAAAAATTTTTCTCTGGGCTGTGTAAGAGATGGCATGCACAAACAAAGCTGAGCAGAGGCTGTGAAGCTGAAGATTTCAGTAAGGACAGTAAATGAATGTAGGTGAACATAAAACAAATAAAGAAAGCAAAGCCTGGAAGAAAAATATTCCAAAGTACTCTCCAGGTCAGAAAAGTAGGAATCAGAAAGAAAATATTTTAAATGGCCTGGGAAGATGAGTATTAATATCTTCAACCATCTGCAGTTTATCAAATTACTCCAGAGGCCTGGAGGAAGTTGTACTAGCTTTGACTGATGGTGAAAGGGGTCATCATATCAAGTGTCATTACGACATCATTAAACTATATGCATGCTTACATGGGCTTCCTCCAGATGCTGATACTGACCATGATACAAATTTTTAAGTTTGAAAATGCGGTTAGTTTTTGTCTGTCACTGCCCTCTACTGGAGAGAAGATCAGAACCGCTCGGTTAGGTCTTAGTAGGAAGACTCAGCCACTTCAGCTGTTGCGGGCCTCATTTGTTGGTGAATAACCTTTCCAAGACAGTCTTTAAGTGTGAAGCTCTAGTTTGCCAGTGTCCATAAGAAGTTTTCTTTTTCCCTATTGATCATAAAATTTACTGTCTGTAGTTTGTTGACACAGGCAAAATGATGACTAAGAAGTGGCTGAGATTTTAAGATACCTGTCTTCCATTAACTTCGGGGGAAGAGGCCTGTAAATTCATCACAGAAACATTGAAAATCTTGAGCTGTGCCACTTTGATAGCATGTGCCTGTAACTTTGTAGATAACCTTGTCGCCTTTCATATCTAAATCCTTTGGTTCACTCTCTGTTGCATTACAAAAAGATTCCCCTACATCCCTTTTCCTACTTTGACTTTACATGCCTCTATACTTACCTTTCACTGTCTATATCAATATTGCCCGAGTAGCCCATTTTACTCATATTTTATTCTCATTTTCCTCACAGGCTGGGCATTAGCAGAACAACTGGAACACGGAAAGAACAGCAGTGGTATTCTCCCGGTTCCCCTGTGTCTCATTTCCTCCACCTACTGTCACAACAACTCATGCAGCTTAAGACCAGTTTCTGGAAGGCACTAAGTTTTCCAGCTGGGCAGAGACACCCAAGGCACCACACATCGCCAAGGCACCATGAGAGATGGGAATGATGAGGCCTGCTTAGAGTGTACAGTAAAGAATCCCTATCAAACTCATATGTCTTCTACACAGTAGAAGTTAGCTATTTCTGTGTTTGTTTTCAACATTGCTACATCTAGGACAGATTTGCAAAAAAGATGAAGATCACATCCATGCTCTTCTCATTTGCTTTTGGCATCAGCTATAGCTGCAAGGGGAGACAGCATTCTGAGGGTGGCTTTAAGAGTATCTTCAACATGGGCAAAATAATAGATTTGGTGGTTTCTAACCCTTTTCTGGCAGAACCATTTAACTTAAAACTCTGCTTCCCCCCCCCTTCTCCACCCTCTCAGTACCCAGAGGCAGACATCTGCCTGGAAAATTTAAAATAAATTATTTTCACTCTCCTGATACTGTAAATGTTTTTTACTGGAAAGGGTTAGTATCTACCACACCCACTGTAGGTTTGTTGTATTGTATTGGGTTGCACTAAAGGCAATAATATCCTAGGTGGATGAATAGTGTGGGTTGTCTCATTTCAGGTTACGTAATTATCTACTATAAAAACCACTGCAGGAAGTTCCTTTCCCTGGCCTAATGGATAACATGGAGGAATGAATAGGGTATAGAGTAAAGTGGTTGTTCCCAACAAGTAACTCCTAAATGACAGATCTCCTCCAAGGAAAAGGTAAGCAGGTGCCAGCTCCCCTTGTAGAACCATAGTGACTATTGACTGGTCAGTTAAAGATGGATGCTAAGAAGACCTGGTGAGACAGCAGTTACTCATCCAGAAAAATTGAAAACAGTCACAAGTAATCAAAATACAGTGTCAGTTGAGCATAATAACTTAATTCAGAGGAAAAAAACTTGAAGGTCAGCACAGGTTTGCCATTGATACATATTCTTTTATGAATGAGAAGTAAAACAAGTATTCTGTTAAAGATATTATTCTTCTCACCTTTAGGCTATCAAACACGTAATTCCACAAGACCCATGGCTTTCAACCTCTATCTGGAAACAAGTCAGAAGTTGTCTTGAGAGGCTGCTCAGCGTGGTCTATTTTGGAAGATTTAAAACAGCAGATTTGAGAACGACACCTTTTCTCCCACCCCCCCAAATCTTTGTTTGGTATTAGAAATAAGCAAGTTGTGATTTTCAGATATCAGTATGCATTTCAGCAGTAGCAACAACAATGTTATGAATAAGCATAAAGAGAGAGGAGGAAAAATTAGTTCATACCAATAAATGCATGAAATCCCCTAAGTAGAATGAGAATATTTTTCCATATACTGAGATATACCAAAGCCCTGAGAGAATGGCATAGTGCAAATCAGTTTATAAACAACTGCATCAAGGAGCTTTCTTAATTAAGGAGAATTATAATAACTTATGGTATCATGTTTTTTAAGTATGAGCACGTAATTGTAAAGTGAGGTGCAATACAATCATGGGAGTGTTTTTGCTCCTTTTGACAGAAAAAAAGGGAAACAGTGAAAGCTTTTTAAGAACTTTATATCAATGAGAAGACTAGTAATTGTGTAGAGAATTGTCTCTCACTTGGGATTTTAAGATTTTTGGATAAGAATGATACTTTATATCTGCATTAATTCCTGAACAGGCAGCAGAAATAGCACAAAGCAATCAGAGCTAGCTGAACACTACCATACCTAGTTTGCACAGAAACCACCATTCTCTACCATGTAAGCTAGAATTACCCCTTTCTTACAACAGGTAACAGTGGGACATACTTCTCTACTCACACCAACTCCACACCAAAAAACCTCACAACAAAAATCTCAGTTCTCAACTGAGATTCAAACTGAGACTGTGGCTTCATTTTTCTAGCAACACTATCAACATTGTTGAAGACAAAAGACTGTTGAAAGCAGTCTTTTTCAGAAATAATTTATAATTTAATCATATACAACATAAGCATGATGAGAAAAAGAAAATTACTTCAATTTTGTAGGTGGAAAACTGATTAGCAAGAGAAGTAACAAGAGCTGGAGTCCTACATTCTGGTTTTATATTTGAACCATAAGGTTAGCATTTGCATCTAGCTTATGCTGTTTCAGCCACTGAAACATTCTTAAAACAAGGGCTTTCACAGTAAGTGTCAGTGACCTGGAGAAGGGCCCTAAGAACATTCAACAGGGCTTCCCAATGTGACAACGCAACTCCATCTCCTCAAATGGCTGGATATAAAAGACCACCAATAGCTGTGTTTGTTCACACTTATTGTTGTGCAATAATCTTACCATTTATACAGAAAAGAGGCTAGAGAGATAGAAGTTGTCTTACCACTTTATTAAGTCTATCCCAGAGTGAGAGGAATTGACGAATAAAGCAGAAGGAATGACATCCAAAGCTTTACAGATGGGATTTTTCTTTCTTCTGAGGTTTGGTTTCTTTGATGTTTTTTTGTTTGTTGGGTTTTTGTTTTTGGTTTGGGTTTTTTTTTTTTTTACATTATGAGAAAAGAAGGCAACGATTTGGTTTGTTAACCATTTTTCACCATTCTTTCATGTGAATCCTGAAAAATTAAGCAGTATGCACTACACAACCATCAAAAGGTCCCAATATTCAAGACTGAATCCATATTTTTATAACATGCTCAATTATTTCCCCTCTGTGCTTGGAACATGTGCTGATACCTCACAGTTAGGGTGTTTCTGAGGAGGGCTTTTAACAGCAACTTCTAATAGAGTTAGACTCTAGGAAGACCAGTAATTAAGACTTACATCAATAAAGGTGTCAGTCAAGTATGGGAATGGAGTTATTTTAAGACACAATAAAGAACTGATAACATCAATGAATCATAGAATCATTTAGGTTAGAAAAGACCTTTAAGATCATTGAGTCCAACTGTTAATTTAGCACTGCAAAATGCGCCACTAAACCATGTCCCTCAGTACCAAATCTACATGTCTTTTAAATACCCTCAGGAATGGTGACTCAATCACTTCCCTGGGCATCATGCTTCAATGTTTGACAACACTTTCAGTGAAGAAATTATTCAAATCTAACCCCATCCTGTCCCAGCTTGAGGCCATTCCCAACCACAAAGGTAGTACGCATGGATAATCCAGGCTTATTCTCCTCCCGTGTAAGTCAACAGGAGTTTTACGAAGAAAGTAGCAGAAAAGTAAGATAATAAAATATCTCATCAGATTATATGAAATATCATTTCCTATTTTTCCATCAATGTTCTGTAAAGTACCCAAAGCTGACATGTCTTATGGTGTAATTATAATTAAGAATAATCTTTCATGGAGGGTCTGTAGTTAAAGGCAAATCAAAAACAACACAGGAAAAAGTTGCTTATGATGCTTTTATAAATGTATCAAAACAGACTCCAACATACTTTTATCTCAAGTAGAAAAAAGTTTTCAGGCAGTGATACAATTCTACAGTTGTTAAGAAAAGAGTGCCTTAGTATAGAAGGCCGTGCTAAGCATTTTGGGTTAATAGTAGCAATTTAAGAAGTGAGGGTTTCTCAGATCTCTTGAAATCCCTAGCATTTTGCATATCATCGGCCAAATTCTACCTGAACCATACCAGAGAAGTCCTTTCTTGTTAAACATGCACACGTATTTCCTGTTGTTACAGGAGTTATGCAAAACCATGCACACCTCTTTCAGAAGTTGTCTATTAGTGAGGATGGAAAAAGGCATGTATTGACAAGAAGTGACTGTCTTCTGCATTCACTACAGCAGTTTCTGCAGGTATTCAGGGTGATGGTGGTGGTGTTTAGCCCTCAAAAGCAAGGAGGACAGTTTATTCAACATTCTTGGCTTACTGCCAGAAATCCAGCTGCTGTTGAATGGCATTGCTTTTGTCCACACGAACAGCATTCTGACAGCATCCTTTCCCATTCCTAGAAGCCATCTAATGTTAGTTTGGTCAGTGTCCTTCTGCTATTGTGCACTTACTTCAAACAGCTGAAGCAGCCTTCTGAACTCACAAAAGCCCCCAGACTTTTAATATATGAGGGGAAGATGCAAGGTTTATAGCTCCTAAATGAAGAAATCTTCATGAGCTTCTTCCATTCTGGCATTCTGTCTACCAGCTATCCAGAAAATTTTGTTTTCTAATAATCAGCAGACTAATCTGTAATTAGTCTTGAGTTGAGCTAGCACAGTCTTGGAAATCTGCAAGTGCCTGTAAAATGCTGTGCAGCTCAGCATATTTTATAAAGTTGTTTGGGGGCCGCAATAAAGTATATCTGACAGCATTCTTTTATAAATCATTCCTGCACAACAGAGCTGCAACATCAAAAGCTTTGGTCTGACCTGGCAACATTTCATTCCTAGAAGCTTGTAAATAAAATACCCCCTCCCAATTTACTCTTTTTTTAATACTCATTAGATTTTATTTTAATGTTAAAATGGCATTCAGTAAAGAACAGCAAAATCTTGTGAATAAATCACCATGAATATATCAGACAGCGTCTCTGAAGGCAGAAACCCTTGGCAAAAACAAGACTAGCAAATAGCACAGTGTCCAACACCAGGGTGTAAGGAAAAAATCTTCAGCCAATGACAAACAAACAGATTCCCCAGCTTATGAAAAGTGGCATAGTACAGCTTAGTCAGCAATTTGGTGATTAGTTATACATAGGGGAAGACCTTGTGCTATATAGCTTCTGTGGGCTGCTTCAGTGACACAGAGAGGCCATAAAGCTGGTATCATTGTCCACCACGGAAGGAAGCTGAAGGCACGAAAAAGTGCTATTTTGAACTTGTTCATAAAGGAATCACATCATGTAATATTTGATAATTGGAGGTACTGTTATGATCAAGAGGATCCAAAAGCCACCAGAATGACCAGAGATTGACAAGGGCAACAGAATATTTTAAGCACACATAAATGTCAGAAGGCATTGCTACCAGTAGCATTGCAGGGTACAGTGTAAATTTCTTCTTAATACTTCCTCCTTTTATTTATTTGAAGTTTTTTCAACTGCCATCTTTGAAAACTCAAGCTGGTGTTAAAAACCACATATTGTTCTTTCTACATCACTGAAAGATAGAAAAACTTAGGAGTAAGACTTAGTTTCCAAACTGACCTGTTACCTCATTTATACTGGGTTTCTATTAGCATCTGAAACAGTCTCCTGAAGGAAACTGTGAAAGTCCCATTTCTTCCTTTTACATACACTTTTACAGAAAGCACTTGAAATTATACTCTTGTTCTGCCAAAGTAGCTATATTGGCCTATTCAAACGTAAAGATTTTTTTGGGTATTGATTTTCATGCATATTTAAATGGATAAATTTGCAGCCTTAAAATAAAGTAAGGAGTAAATTCTAGAGACTGCTAATTGCTGTTATCAATATATCTGTGGCACATGGGCACGGTGTTACTCCTTTCCAGTAATTTGGCTTCTCCCTAGGGTCTGACTATTATCCAGAATTCTGTAATGGAAAGTAGCAGACTGTAGGAACCAACAACAGGCTGTCTTTAAACTGTTCATCATAGATCAGCTGTTCTAAATCCTGACTGACTTTGAACCCGAGACCAGCAACCATATTCTCACCTTCACTGACAGAAGCAAATGGTGCATATTTGAAGTGGATGGAGTTTCATTCAGGGATGAAATTCATACAGTTTAAGGTCAGAAGAGCTGGTAAGGCAGCCCCTATTTATCTTTTTTTTTTTCTTTTTTTTTTTTTTTTCCCCTATAGAAACTCTATTAATTTGATTTACTTTTTGAAAAAACTCAACCTACCCTGAAACGTAGTCAGAAAATGAATTATTATTTTCCTTTGCCATAAAAACAAGCTAATCTAACCAGCGTCAAATAAACCAGCTTTGAATAGTTATAACCCAGTATCAGACTGGGCTCATGGAGGAGTTAGCCAAAGGCCAATTACAAGCTGATCTAGCTAAAGCC
Source organism: Pedionomus torquatus (assembly GCA_013398155.1). Taxonomy (NCBI): domain Eukaryota; kingdom Metazoa; phylum Chordata; class Aves; order Charadriiformes; family Pedionomidae; genus Pedionomus; species Pedionomus torquatus. The sequence goes on along the minus strand of VZRU01015654.1, from coordinate 184,640 downwards.
AGTGTATTCTGGAGCTAGGACAATCTGGATTTAGGCCAAGACCTAGGATGGAAAGAGCTTTACTGGATGATGAATTATCTCCTGCTGTCAGCAGACAGTAAAGACATACATTCTCATCCTCCTGGAGTTACACACCATAAGATAACAACTGCCACTTAAAGGTAGCATGAATCTTGAGAAATATATTCTCAATTGCATGTGATGCTGTGCCTGCTTATTTTCTAACATTTCTGTGAGCATAGTATAGACTATATATTGCAAATTTCATCCTTCTGCATCCCATGTAATCAAAACAGTTCTGTGCACATAAAGAGCGCACCCCAATTTAGTAGCTAGCTTGTAAGAAAAGAGATTGTTTAGTATGCATATTCTTTTAATACCTAGGTACCATGGTCAGGATGACCGGTTCTCCTGTGCCAAGTGCTTTGCAAATATAGAACAAAAGAGCGTCTTTCAGAGACTAATAAAGTGAGAACAAGACTAGAGACAGAAGATGCACACAGATGTATAAGAGAGTGCAAGGAAAGAATGAGGCTGAGTCTCGCCAAGGTAACAAAAGCCTAGCTCCACAACTAGATGTATACCAAAGTGGAATGACTGCAGGCTTTAGGCAAACTTATTCATTCAGCTAATAGAAAAATCTTTTCATATCAGATGTTATTAATATTATAGTTGAGAATTTGTTGACTGGGATTAGGGCATTCATTTGAGCTTCTAAATATAGGTGAAAACATCCAGAATTCACTTAGGAAGAGCATTTAAAAAATGCATTGTATGGAAAGATGTCAAAAACCTTTCTATCCCAGAATTTTCTCTACACTGAATGAGAGTTTGATCTGGGTGAGTGACTGGGTAAAAGTTCAACCCGCTGATCGTTGTGAAAATTTTACATCGTCCAGGTGTCTGCAAAGGTTGCAGCAACAATCATGGACAACTACGTTTTAAAAAACAGATCTGAACACAAGAACAAGGGCAATTAGTTTTAAAAGTTAAGGACATGCTAGCAGTGCAATAAAGGTTAATCAGAATTAATGCTTGCGTATGTTCTTACAGGCATCACATTAATCAAGTGTAAAGCAAACAGAAAGTGGTATATATGGCCAAATTTATCCTTCTGTGGAAAGGTTTTCCCACAAGGGCTCACATATCTGGGGAGGGAACTCTACATCTTAAAATTTTTCGGTAACATGTAATATATGTGACAATGAAGGTGAAAACCACACACAGAGGTATTCTGAAGAGCAGGACCTTTAGGCAGGAGGGAGTAGGACAGAGAGAAAGGTTGTGTAAGGTGAGGTGCTTTCTTTGTACTCTTAGTAAAATGGCTAAAAGCTTTTATCTGTGTGATAAAGGAATGTAAAAAACATATATAAGTCTCTCTCCTAGTCTGGTACAAATGTAAGGTCCTATTACAACCTATAAGGCACCATTAACTTCCACTTATTTCTTTGAGAGTTTGGAGTTCTGAGCACAGTGTTCAGCATGTTCCAGATGCAGGTTCTCAGTGCAGTGACAACCAACAAGGTTACTCATAAAGCTAAAGTGGAACACACACATAAACATTTATAGAATTATGGTTTCGGCCTCAGAGTATATGCTCTCAATTTACTACTTGCAGTTGTAAATATTACCCTCCAAGAAGCAACTTGTACCACTGTTCACCGATATGCCATTCCCTATCTGGCTACGTTGATGCTTTCTTAGTTCTATGTTCTCTTAGACAAGAATGCATATTGTTGTATCAAGAGAAGGAAATAAACACCCCTCTAAGTGCTGAAACGTCAAATTCTTATACTGTTAGAATTATTTCTGTGAACATTATCGACTTTCATGCAGTGAGCAAGTAGATGAAATAAAATTAAAGTAGATAGTTAATAAATACATATTTCTTAAATAATTTCAGACACATGCACATACTTTACAAAATATGACGGTCCTTTCACCACATGTTTACACAATGGCTACTACTCCAGGCTCCTAGCTAATAACTGGAGTTTCTTAGTGCTTAGCTAACAACTTTAAATTTAATTCCTCTACACAGCTAAGCAACTTACCCATAAACCTTAATATTTACTTTTGAGCCTCCACAGTCTCATATCTATGGCCAGGGCTGGATCCTGCTGTGATGCAGAACATCTCAGAGGATGCAGAACATCTCAGAGAAGAGGAGCTCAGCAGGTGACTGGAGCTGCCACCTCTGTGGCAGCAAGATGCCAATTTGACACAACATGAGGCTGTTTGCTCCAGGGAGCTGGAAGAAGATGCTGAATTGGCCAGAGAGTACCAAGAAAAGTCTTAAACTGGCCTTTCTAGCACTAATCTAATATTGAAAGAGAAGAAAATCATGGTTTCTGCTTTGAAATCTTGCAAAATATCTCATACTCTGTTCACTTAGACTGTAGGCCTTCTAAACTTTCAATACTGAAGTACTAAATCCTACACTACTAAAGTGATGTGAAGCCCTAAAATTCTATACAGACATAGGAAGTATCTCACCAAAGCCTATATCTTTGTCTGAAACAGAGCACTTTGATAGTAAATTTATAACTCCTGACCTATTTAGCTGCTTTATAATGAAAGGATTTGTGTCCTCAGAAAAGGTAACATTATAACTCATACCAATTCTTCCAGTGACCTTCTTCAACTTCAGGCTCTGTTCTAGTCTTTTTCATTTTTAGTTCTGCCAGCTAGCTCTCACCCAAACCTGTCTCCGTCAAAACACAGGTCATTCATTCCACTGCATGTGCTGAAGCAGCAAAGATGGAGAATAGTTCTGCACGATCAGAATGCAAATAATAATACTTGAATTTGTGTATGTCAAAAATATTCTATTCAGGAAAAAAAATAATAAAAAAAAAAGAAGTCACAATTGAAATCAAGCAAGGCAGATACAGAGAGAAAGAAAAAATATCATGAGTATGATTCCTCATAGACAGATTTATTTTTTCACTCCCATGAAAGACAGGGTTCCTATTGCCAGTGAACTTGCACAATTTTTTTTTTTTTTTTTTTTTATAACTAACAGGGACATGGAAAGTAGAAGCGGGAGTCTATTATAAAATTATTTGAAAATCATAGAATGGCTTAGGTTGGAAGGGACCTGAAAGATCAGCTATCTCCAACAACTCCCACTAGACAGATCACTCAAAGTGCCATCCAGCCTGGCCTTGAACACTTCCAGGGATGGGGCATCTGCAGCTTCTCTGGGCAACCTGTTCCAGTGCCTCACCACTCCCATAGTGAAAAATTTCTTCCTGGTATCTAGTCTAAATCTCCCCTCTTCCAGTTTGAAGCCATGACACCTCATCCTATCACTAGATGCCCTTGTAGAGTCCCTCTGAAGAGACATCCTGTGTGGTATTTCTGCAATTCCTTATTCTGCTGCACAAAGACTGCTAAAACATTATGGTGTTGGTTTGTTTTTTTTTTTTTTTTAATGTGTGAAAATAAACAGGCAAGAATTATTCAATAATTCATTTAAGTAGTACTCGATAAACACAGAGGAAGAACATATGTTAAAAGTGTCTTTGTGCTTATATAGCAAAGATGTAGCCTTATGAATGGCTTGTATTTTGCAAAATTCACACTGCTGATGCCAAAAAAGCATTTTTCTAGGAACAGTTTTGCCATTCACCCAGCAGTATCTACCCAAGTTTGAAAGCAAATGTAGTAGATCCATGCAAATAGAAGCAAGGGCAATCAGGGATAATTTAGAAGAGTCATCAAAGCTCATTTATGTAGTTTATTGGGACCTCTCCAAGATAGGTGGGTGATGCATATTCACCAGTACAGAAAACCAATAGGTTATAACCAACAGTTTAAATCATTCAGGGGAAATAGCTTTCTCTGATTCTGTAAAAAGTTACAAAAAGGCATGTAGTTTCCACTTTTTTTTTTTTTTTTTTTTTTTTAATCAAACACTGGAAGTAATTTTTATGACTTCGCAGAAATATTTCTGCTAATAGTATCTCATAAGGAAGATTCTAAGTTTATCATTTAAATACAAAGGTGTCATTGCAAAGCATCATTAGAATTCTTTCTATATTTAAAAAAGAGCAACAGAAAAACAACAAACAAAGCCACATCAAACAACCCACAACCAAACAGCAGAGTAAATTAGAACCTTGCTGCTCTGCAGGGGAAAGCCAAAATGTACAATTGCGTTTGTGAACTGCATTTCCACTACAATCAAATGCAAAGTTACCATTCTCAGTTTTACCATTAGAATATTCAACAGTGACCAGATGGGGAAAATGAACTGTGCTATGAAAGAAAAATAAAAGTTTAACTGCACACTATTTACAAAAGAAGCATATTAAAGCCAGAAATAAAGATAGCTAGAAATGAAAGAGCGTGGGGAAGACACAGAATTGATGCATGGCAACATAACTTTCCAGAACACCTCAATTTTTTCTGTAAGTATATCTATATAGACACACATTTTTAAAAGTGTTCCCATTGAAAAAGTATGAATTATTACAAATCATGTGAGGATGTCTTCCAAAGTATTCATTGCCCGGGGGAGTTGTTAATAGTTAATAAAAAGAATTAAAATATACACAGTACTAAAAACTAAACTGAAAAATAAATCTGCAATAAAGGGGAACTATCATACTGAACCTTCATTAGCTTGTAAACTTCCTAGATCAAAATGTCTTATTAATATATCTCAAGCTGGTAGTAGAACATATTTGAATTTATGTTTGGCTTCCCATGGACTATTTGAGGATTTGAGCAATAGGAGTAGATTCAGAAGAATGTAGGTAAAAGAGAAATTGCTATCTAATAAATATAAGAATCATGGAAAAACTACTTGGAAAAAATGTCTACCATAAAAGGAATACAGGCATGCCATAGCACCTGAACAGAATAAAGGTCCCCAGTCTTAAAAAAAACCACAAGAGTTTATTAGTAATTCAGATGTTTAATTTGATGTATCCTGTGTCTACCAACCCCTGCAGCAGCACCAGCATGCAGAAAGTGTCCAGAACCAGATATATTTTATGGCAAAAATTAAAAGAGAGAGAATTTTATGGCACACTGAAGTTATTTAAATGCCAACATGCATGCACATTCACTTACTTTGCCCTCTCATAATGAAGAATGTTATCTGCATGACGTGAAAAAAACAAACCAACCAAAACACCAAACAAAACCAGATTGACCTCTTTTCATATTAATCATTTCATGATGTAATTGTAACAGAGATAGTTACATACAGAGCTAGCCTTATTCCTGGAGAAGTGAACACCACCACAGTGTTTTGGGAGAGGGCATGGACAGAGAGAGCTCTGGAAAAGTGTCACAGATATAAAAACCTCTGCATCCATGCAAAAGAAGATATTGGAGGCAGTAAAAATGTGGGCATTTATGGAGAAGAAACACGCCAGTGAGGTCATAGGTGGGATAGCTGTGATATGTCAGTTCTGAAGTCCTTAGGTGGCAGTGGCAATTGCCTTCACCTTCTGCTATGAACATACATATGTTAAGTCTGCTTCCTGTATCTTCATATAGGAGTTAAGTTAATCAAAATACTTGGGGGAAATCCAAGTTAAGCAAACTTTAGAGATAACCTCACACTGGTTATGTCACTAATAAATATATATGGCTTTCTACTGAGTTTCTAGATCCTGGTATTCAGATACAGGTTTAAAGTAGTCTTTGACTAGAAATTGTAAAAGTAATAGGGGAAAAGTATGCTAGATGATATCCCATATAATGAGTATTATTATGACTAATAGCATTTTGCTGTTGGTCTTTACGGAAAGAAAAGTGAAATGAAGAGATTGGCCCTTATTCAGTGTTGATCTCATGGGTATTAACTTTATTTTCTGACAGCTGTCTATTTCTTTTTCTATTTTATTTGTTTTGCTCAGAGACAATGCATTTCTTTGTTGCCTTGTTATACTAACTACTTAATATGAGATCTGTTATGATTGAGTTAGTCTGTAATGGTCTCACACAAGTTCAGGTTATTTTTATTTCAGTATCAGCTGACTTGCCCTATCATAGACTGACAGCAAAATATTTTGTCTGATTTGCACATTTTTTTGACCAGTTTCTAGCTACAAATAGATTTTTAAATGGAATTATTTATTCATAAGTATTCATAAACAGTATTTGAAGTTCTTCATTATGCTTCTATAAATTTGAACTGTAATATTAATTTTACTGCAGTTCCATGGGATTTTCCAAGAGCTGACCTTTACAGCATAAGCCAATTAGGCCAGTCAGAGTGTTCTGAGTGGAGTGAAATTAGAAAACACCTTTTTATAACTTTTAGAAAAAAGGTAGAAGGCTGAAGAATCAGTGTCTGAAGTCCTCCCATTTAATCTCTGCTGACAAGGGATTTCCACACAATTAAATTATACATGCAGTTTTAAAAATCTAGTTTCAGTTCCTATCAGAAAATTTGCATTTTCTCTATCAGTTCTTTGCTAAGAAATCCATCACAAACACTGAAGCCCCAGGACATATCAGAGCTCAATAATACCTATTGCAATTTTTAGTTTCCCCACCATTTTAAGCATGGAATTGCTTCTGTGAGCACTTTTGGTCTCTCGTATATCAAGGAGAAAACTCTAGATTTTAAACCTTTGTCCTGTACTGTTCCAGGAATTTCCATACAGATAATTTTGACTATATGAACATATAGTTCAGATCTGAAGTATTCATTTTTGCTTTTCAGAATTAGTCAGAAGAGAAAATCGATTGACTTAGGAGTTTTTATAATATGCATAAAAAGTGGCTTTTTTTTCAACAAGCATTTTTAATTGTTTGCAGTTAGCTGAAACAAAATAAACCAACACAGAAATGCACACAAGCATGAAAGTAATCAGTACAGAATTTCCATTTTAAAGGTCAACCCATTTGCTTTACTTTGCTTACCATTTTATAAATGGAGAAGGAATTTAATAAATAGAGAAAGAATAATGGAACCAGGAAAGAAGAAATTGAGCATTAAAGTCCATATGTCTAAAATAGTTTTGGGCATACTGGTTTATACCTACACTAAGAATATTTCCATTCTAAAATAGATTACTTTAAAGAAGGCAGCTTTATTGCAAATAAAATTAATCTAAAACAATAGGCTTTTGCAAAACAACAGTAAAAGGTAGTCTAACTGATTTTTTTTTCTTTTTAATGATTTTTAAATAGGGCAAAGAAATTTTATTTCAAACTTATAGACTGATTTGGTAATTTCATTTAATGTTCAGTAATCAATTTTCACTAAAACCAAGAAGAATTTCTATTCAAAATTTCTATCTAGTTTTCTATCCAAACAGAAAGAAGAGAAGCACTTGGTAAAATTTTTATTGAAAACACGGATGAATCATTCCTCTGAAGAATCAGAATTCAACTAGTGTGCTATATTTATCGTAAAGGAAATTGAATTTTCTTTTAAAGAGGCCTTTTTTCAAAACACATTTCACCTTTTTGCTACCTCTTCCTCTGTTTTATTATTTTATTTGGGTGGTTCAGCTCACTAGCAATGAAGATGACAGTTTTCACTGATTTTCAGGCCAGCTGAGGAAATTTAGTTAATTCCTGATTCACAAGAGTGCATCATTTGTGTTCACTAATTAATATTTGAAGCTGAAGTTAAGTACCTGCCAGAAAAGCTCCTCATGCTGATTTTAGAATGACTGTTTGTATAACGTCTATTACAGACCTTGGTTGTAAGTCCCAGCAAGTAACACCTACCCTCTTCAAACTAGTTCCATGTAAACTAATTTGTGGCACAAATTTCTATATCATTATGCTTATGTTCAGTTCCAGGTATTCAGTATTATTACTCTTTGCTTTTTCAACATAATTATTCTTTTTCTGATTTGTGGCACTCAGGGAGTGATAAAAATTACTCCATAATCTTCTGTTTGATAAGCTAAATTGATCAAGATCCCTTAATGTCTACCTGTAAGACAGTTTCCAACTCTTTAATGATGCCTTGGCTCTTTTCCAAACCCAGTTTAGTTTCTCAAAATCCTTCCTGAACTATGGACATCCAATTTACAAAACATTTCAGTAATGTACAGTAATGTTCACTTCAGTAGCATAACAGTTACATCATGAAGGACAACATTATCCCAGGTTTCTCATTGGTATGACAATTAGCTACCACCACGATCATAACACCTTATTATGAGTAATAATAATTACTCATAATAAGGTGTTATTAATAATTAGGTGTAATAATAATTACTCCTGGTATAGAGTCTCTGGTCATAAACAATTGTCTGCACCTTGGCTTTAGATGTAAAATCTGTCCCCTACTGAAGCACATAGTGGTTTACCTGTTTTGATTTGAGAAAACCTGTAACAATTTATTGTTGCTTAGACAATTATTCTATCACCCAATGACCCTTCCTCAACCGGAAAGGGGAATCAGGGAAAGCAAAGAAACACAAGGGTTGAAATATAAATAGATTTAGTAGAATAAGACTAAATAATTAACAATAGTACTAAAGAACCAGTATTAATCGTGATACTGGTATGAGATATGCAAGAATTATACTCAACCAATTCTATCAGCAGGAAGCTGTGCACTCCCAGCAGTGGACAACAAATGTTGGACACTGCAAGTGCTATGGTTTCAGGAGAAAAGGAGGTCTCGCACCAGGGCAAGTAATTCTCTGGTCCGCTGCCACCAAGGGAGAGAACTACGCAGTGAACTTTTCTAATTTACATTGAATGTAATATTCATTATATGAAATAATCCTGTTGGACAGCCTGGGTCAAATGCCAGGCCCTGCTCCTCCTCATCCCAGCATGTGGTGAGTCTCAAAAACACTAAGACCTTGAATCCCACGTAGCCTAGCTGACTATAAAGTAAATCTTTTCATGAATTCAGACACTAGAATCTTCTAAAAGTGCAGTTTTCCCCAACATTAGAAGCAAAGTTACTCCTGTGGTGCTCAACCAAAGATATTACCATGTCTATAAATCAATTTACCTGTATTACTTTGTATTGGTTATCAGTCCTTATCATGATATCTCACTCCTTTACTAATTACTTTTTTTGTTTTCCTTCATGCTAACAGAAACATTAAATGGCATAGTTCAAAAGCTGACTTAAAGAGCTAATATAATGAGTGATTCAGGCAGTTCACTTTTTCCAAACTTGTTTTTAAAGTCTTGGTTGCAATCAAACTGCTTGTTGAACAGTACAAATCTTCCCCACTCTTTCTAGTTTTACAGTTATTCACTTTGACTGTGAAATAGAAAAAAAATACATTTAAATTGGTCCAGTATATATTGTGGAATTTGTCCTTTGATTTCAAGTTTCATTTCCTGCATGATGGTATTGTTACCTACATCACTTGCAGATTGATTATATATTTAACTATTAACACATTACATCTTACAGAGTTTCTATTTTAAAAAGCAAGTATAAATACCATGCCAATGTTTCAAGGTAGCAGTACTACATAATCTCTTTCTATTTTAAAACATCATATTAGTACAAACACACATGTGATTAGATTACTCGCTTTTAAAAAATTAATTATAGCTATTTGTGTATTTAAAGCTAAGTATATACTAAATTACTCACTGGTTTCCCTTTTAAAAGATTGCATAGTCTGACTGTTTCTGCTCCTCTAACTGTACCCTAGGAATCTTCTTCATGTGCAGTGCTGGCTGATAGCTAAGAGATATGCCCAGGTTTGAGAGCCTCTCCCAGAAGTGGCGACGTACCCTTTGAACTCAGAACTGCAGATCCTCTGTCTCTTGCCACCTCTGATGCCAGTGGGTGCTGCTGGCTCTGGTGAAGGTAGCAGTAAGAAGCAGCTCCAGCAACAAGGCAAAGCTGCCTGCCTTAAATCTATGCCTTGATAAAATGCTTATTTTTGATCCTTACTGTGGGGTGGATATACATTTGGCTATTATGCCTGAATTGTGTGCATTTGTCCTTCCATAGAGTACTGTTTCTGAATTCTGGCAACAGGGAAACCAGTGAAAAGTAGAGGGAACTAATTAAAAATAGTGTAATTAATAAGCTTTCCAGATGTATTCTGATGAGAAGCCACATAAATGTGGTTAAAAGACATGTTTCTGTGGAAAATATGCTGCTCTGTCCATTTCTTAAAATAGCTTAACAAAGGTAGCAGCTGACTTAGATCAGTATTACCTGTGGAATGGGACAGGTGAGTTCTCATGATGAACAATAGTTTACATGGGTTTCCTTTGGGCATCACAGAGAATCTCACTGCCAACAGTCCTTCAAATTCAGGGAAGTTTCCCTTGCTGTTTGCAATTTTATAATATAAGAAATTTCAGAACAGTTTGAATCTCTAATATTTAAGGCTAGGAATTTTGCAGCCAGGGTTTTGGTTCTGCCCATTATACTTTTAAGCTAGATTCTGAAAACATCTCCTTCCTTACGATTTCAGACATTTTAGCCCATTCATGCTGTACAAATTTACACGATCTAAGCATTAGCTGCTAGGATTTCTCACAGACTGTTTCACTATTTTTCAAAAGAAACTTGAAATCTAGAATCTCATTTGGGATTTCTTCTGTGGGGAGCAAAACCTTGGGACATCAGTACTAATAATCCCATGAAAATGGATAGGAACTGCACAGCTTCTCTAAATGTTAATATTATTTTTTTTATACCTGACCAAAGTGTTACAAATTCCTTCAGATTACACAAGTACACGCACTAGGATATTTTCTTCTTTTTTGTAGGCTGTTACCTAAATACTAACCATGCAGCTGACCAAAATTCCATTCAAGTGCTTTATCCAAATTGCTATGGCCGTTATCTTCAAGTGCATCTTCTGAACACTGTATACAGTAACCATTGTTTCTGGGTCTACAGTTCCTTTTCTGGTTTGAATACTTTTCTAATGGTAAAATTTACTATAATATTAGATTTTTCTCAAGAGTGAAATTAAAGATATTATTGAATTTTCTGAAGCAAAATATCTACAAAAAAGCTGAGTACTATCTTGGCCTTTTGTTGGAGATGAAAGATGTACCTAGCAATGTGCATTCTCTCTATTTTCCAGCAAAGAAAATGTGCTTAAATTCATCTTCAATTTTCTTCATATTATCTGAGACACTTCTGATAAATGTTAGGGTCAGGAAAAGAATTAGTGTTCATCTGTAAAATAGCTTTGAGGCTTGGAATGGACATCCCTTACTCTCTGCAGTGATCTATTCCTCTTCCTTATTCATAGTAATATTTGTCATTCACAAGCCAAGTAATTCTTTCTTCTTCTTAGGTGTGATAGTGTAAAATTCTGGATGAGCTTAGATGCTCTGAAGCAGATTAGTGGAGACTGTCACTGTACAAAGTTAACTTGTGTTTCATTTGTTTGGGAAATTAATCTTAGAAGCAGGACCTGAGAACTGAAATCCTTTGAGTTACAGTTATCTTCAAAGTAAAATGATGTATTGAAAAGGTAAAAACAAATAGGCAAAGCAAATGTGAAAAATGGGAATCTGTGAACACCTTTGTCTTGGGCAGAGTATGTTAGGAAGGGTGAAGTGAAATATTAAAAATTCATCATATTAAGCTTAATCGATTTATTTAGAAAAGAGATAAATTTATTACTAGATTTTAAATTATTGATAAAATTTAAAAATTCAAAATAATATTATAAATATGAAAATAAATGTTATAAATATAAAAATAAATGTTAAAGATGTGATATTATGGCCAGCTTTGTGATAACTTTTAAAATACATTTTAAATGTATTTTTTAGTATGAAATACAACAAAAATGTCCTTTCTGTAGAGTTCAAATCATAGCACCATGAAAGAAAAAGAGTATGTTCCTGGTACGGTAAATCCTGTAGTCATTACCATGTCTAGTTACTCGGGCAGTGTATTTTATAAACAGGAAAAAAGCTGGGAAGCTAGGGCAAAGACAGAAATATAACCACTTGAAGCTGTGTTGCTTCCATTAGTTTTCATACAGACTTCTGGTTGCTCAATACATCCCAGACAAACCATTTCACAAAAAAAAACCCTTTTCTCTCACATTAATTTATGAAAGCCTTGGTTAGGTCATAATTCTGGAAAACTTTTGTAAGCTGGAAGCAATGCAAAGCATGGCATAACCTACCAACTGTCAAAATCCTCAGCCCATGTGGTTCCCCTAGACAAGGGCAGCTTGTGACAGTGGCGTGCGAAGATATCAGGACACATCTTCCTGGCACTTTATAACACAAAATTCATGTAAGAATTCCATATTAGTGAAGGAAATGAATATAATTTCATGGCTGTGGTTCCTTACACAAGAAACAGATGAGAAACAAGTCACAGGAGATGACAGAACTGACGATTTGTGCATTCTTCTGTGCAGAAGGAAAGGAATTTCAGTGATGTGAAGGAAAGGTGCAATAGCTAAGCGTATCCAGAGTGGGTTTTGGAGAGATTTGAAGTAATAACTATCAATAATCTCATGGAATTTAGGACCATGTGTCAATAGGTGGAAACAGAAGTAGGTTTGAAAAATAATTATGTAGACTAAATTATATAATCTAGGCTGTTTGGAAGAGTTCAGAAGCCGACAACATGAGGAATGGAGGTAGAAGTGAATAAGGTTCATAGCCAACAAGAGACTGGACTGAAAGCACGAACAGAGAAATTAAAGGCATGGAAGTAAGTATTTTCTTAGTATTATCTTTTCTACTTAAACTATTCTTGTAAGAGGACGCTAAGGAATAGCCAGTGAAGCCCTCTTGGTTCAGACCTCCATTATAAAAATGTTTTACACTTTGACTCAACAAATCACGCCACCTGAGAAATTTGCATGCCCTTCTTTTAAAGCTTAAAGTTGGTTTAAGTGTAGATGGGTTTTGGTAACATTTAGCTGAATACAAGGGCTAGGTGCAGACTGGTAGATTAGAAATACCAGCCCAGCTGGTCAATCTGTTTTATACCCTTGAAAGTACAAAGACTCATCAACAATAGGTGAGTGGGGAATACAGAAGAGAAGTAGTAGTCTTAGCCCATACGATTGAAACAGGCCTGCTGATTAACAAAAAAGAGAATTTTAGTTGGAAAGAAACTCAACAAACTTTGTTAAATGCATGTGGATAATTGACACTAGCATCTGGAAGGCCTTCAGATAATAAAAATTGTAAGAACAACATTTCATAGTTGCCAAGTAAAATAAACAACCTCCTGACTAGCAAAGGCAAGGGCAAGAAGACCTTCATTTGGACATACAGGCAAAGGTGTTAACATGCTTAATTAGTTCATTTCAGCAGATTTCATTCTGAATCATTCTAATTAAGGTGGTGAAAAGGGAAGCTGAAGATGAGTTTCTTGTAAAATGTTGCCACTTCCTTAAAATATTTTTTAAAAAGCATGCATAAGGAAATAATTTTATTCCTTGAGGGTTTTTTCTTAAACTTTTTAATTTTGTTGTTATAACTAATATTGTTGTTTATTGAATTTTATCTAGTTACACTGAATTGTGGAACAGTATTTGTGTACTGTAAGTATAAAAAACACTGTGTAAACATAGAATCATAGAATGTTTAGAGCTGGAAGGGACCTCAAAGATCATCGAGTTCCAACATGTTAGCTACCTTAGTGAAACATAGAAACACCACTATTTTAAACAAAAAGCTGCTGAAGGTATCCGCGTGTAAGAATGGAACTATCTCTGATGACCATTGGTATATTGTATTTTCAGTTCACCGTGAATGACCACAGTAGAATGTTTGTGCTCAATAACACAAAAAACTTCAACTCCAAAGTGAAGATTAAAGCAGCTTCTAATTTTATGATGCTAACCTGCACTGAAAACATTAGAGAACTATAATATGGAAAATTCCGATAGTTGAGAATCCAGAACAGCTTGATTGACACAGTGAATCTAACTGGCATGCAAAAAATCAGAAAATATCTGATATTAGATTTTGACACAAATCAGGAATTAATGCGATAGGAAAAAAACTAGTCAAAGATATGAAATATCATTCTGTATCTTGCCAGACATAAAAGTGCTCTCACTTAGGCTGCTATTTATTTTAAGAATTTTTTAACAAAAATCATTTTAGAAAAAGGTATTACAAATATCTAACTTCTGGACATGAAGTAATGATATTAATAGAGAATTACTGTTTCTCTGCCTTGGCCAAGCATTATCATTGGTTTGTCACCTGTACTTTTCTTCCAAATTAGTTTTGTTTTGGTGTATTGCCATTTACTGGGGTTAGGAATTCTGCAGAGTAACCTTGTAGTTGTTGTACTAAGGTTTTGAACAAGAGAGATACACTTTTATCTCCAGGGGTCTTTAATCCTTTTTTTT
>VZRU01015654.1:121695-170362 GCA_013398155.1 Pedionomus torquatus | reverse complement strand
TCCGGGGTGTTTTTTCCTTTTTTTTTTTTTTTTTTTTTTTTTTTTTCCTGTGTGGTTACTTTAGTCTTAGATAGTGAAATAATATATTTGATCTTTTGGATCTCTCTGTCTTTGTATGACCCAAATCCTTCATAATACTTTGTTTCCTTAAACTTTCTATTACAAGAAACTGGGATCTTCAACATACTTGATCACAATAACCTGAGAAACTGAAACAGATTGAAAACAAGTTAAATTCACATGAACTGTAGTTCAATCATCTTTGTTAGGAATTATGAATTAAGTGTGGCTGCTTTACTCAACTCTTGTAGATAAGGACAAATTCAAGTCTTTGTTGGCTTCTATATCTTGAGAGGTTCTTCTATTTAAACTTACATGTATTTGTGTTAGCTGCTAAATGGCAGAAAAACACTTCATAGTCAGCAAAGCTTTTTTTCTAGAGGTAGCAGCTATGTATTGCCACCCTGAAAATTTTGCACTGCTAGTCTTTAACAGTAACCCAAAGATGAATGCAAACTTGTTAAAACTGAATTGGAGTATGCTAATAACATATAACTATTTTTCACCAAAGAGAAGGTTTCTTCCAGAAATCCTCATAAGTACAATATATTTCTAAGAGACTCACAGTTGGGAAAGACTCTTCTTCCCCATTTGCTTAAAGGGAGTGATGTATGGAAAAACAAACTTGTGCAGTTACTCTTCTCAGAAGTCTGCTAAAGCCACCAAGTACTGTTGAACATTCACCTGAACTTCATAGGATCATAGAATCATCCAGGCCAGAAGGGACCTCCAAAAGGTCATCTAGTCCGACCTCTCTGCAGTCGCAGGGACACCCCCAACTAGAACAAGTTGCCCAGGGCCTCATTGAGCTTCGCCTTGACTATCTCCAGGGAAGAGGCCTCAACCACTTCTCTGGGCAACCTGTTCAACCACCCTCAGAGTAAAGAATTTTTTTCTAATATTCAACTTAAATCTATCCTTCTCCAACTTAAGTCCATTGCCACTCATCCTATAGCAGCAGGCCTTTGTAAAAAGACCCTCCCCAGCCTTTCTGTAGGCCCCCTTCAGGTACTGAAAGGCTGCAATTAGGTCTCCCCGAAGCCTCCTCTTCTCCAGGCTGAACAACCCCAGTTCCCTCAGCCTATCTTCATAGCAGAGGTGCTCCAGCCCTTTGATCATCTTCGTGGCCTTCCTCTGGACCCACTCCATCAGGTCCATATCCTTCCTACATTGAGGGCTCCAGACCTGCACACAGTACTCCAGGTGGGGTCACACCAGAGCAGAGTAAAGTGGTAGAATCACCTCTCTGGATCTGCTGGTAGCACATCTTTTGATGCAGCCCAGGATGCGATTGGTCTTCTGGGCTGCAAGTGCATACTTCAGACTTCAGAAGCATCATTGCTTATTTTAAAAAATTAAATAAGATCAGATCAGTGACTGTATGATGCTGTAGCTTTATCACCTGTGAATAATGGTACAAATTGTAGTTCTTCCCTTTTAAACATTAAAAAAGAACACTTTTGTGTTATTCTTCATTGGACCAATTTCCCTGTGTCTAAAATTTTAAAATTTAATCCCACAAAGTTATCAGAGAGGATTGTCCTACCTAAACTGTAAATTTGACTCACCATGGATGACAGAAATAAATGTAAGGAAAGCAATTTCAGTGTCCGCTAAGGTGTTAGTCTATAAGCTTAATTATGACAGGTGCTAACACACAGAGATAACAAAGGTATCTATTTTTATTGATTTTTCTTTAAAGTAGTGGGCTGTCAGCTGGTGATCACTGTGGAACCTTTACAGGGTATTAATCACAAGTAAGCTACTACTTCAGCCCTTAGACTGCTACAAGTCTTCTGTGCTATAATTCAATGCTATTTCTTCTGCAGTTGTAGTGTGGGATAGATCCACATTCCTCTTTCATCAGTTAAATCTCATTGTTCCTGAAAGCAACCCCTGACCCAGAAGAATGAAGAAAGTCCTGAAAAAACTCTTTTGCACACATAGGAAATCTGCAAATGTGATGGGCAGTCATGAGATACAGAATGAGGTCTGGAACTGCAGCCTGAGATAGAAATACTGATTTGCTTTACTCTACAGCTCCAAAGTACCTGGAGAATGACTTACAGAGAAATACATTGGGGTGCTTAATGACTTGTAAAATTTTCAAGGAATAATAGCTATTCTCACAACAGCCTAAGCTCCTCACATTCAATGGTTATGTGATGTTTGCTGCTTCTTTTCTTCTGTTTTCTAAGAAATACTTTTCTTAGTATTGAAATTGTAAAAGCTAGCTGAAGTACATTATTACGGTGTATTTAGGTGGCCTTAAAAAAAAAATAAAATCGTTCTGAAGCAAAAAAATTAAAACCACCATCCTGGATGCTGCCACAAGCCTGGGCTGGGCTTCTGCAAGGGCACAGTTCAAGTACCTTTTGTCAGTTGGCTTTATTGGCATAGAAATCCTAAAGGCTTTACTCTAGTTGACAGAAAGCCAGAAAGAAAGACTCCAGTCATCCCTGTCTGGAAAGACACTCTATTTCATCCTGGTGGACAATATTTCAGCCTTATTAATCTTTGCCACTTCTGAGGGGGGATGGGGTGGGGGTTAGGCAGAGGCCACCAATCTTTAGGAAACCAGCCCTAATCCTTTATCTGCACCAATTCATCAGCATACATGACCATTCTCACTTCCACCTTAAATGCAAGGTGTGCTTTTTCTGCCAAGATTTCTTAAATGTTATAGGATACATATAGAAAAAAAAATAAAAAGGATCCCCTACTATAGCACCCTGTTGTCCACATGGGTTCTTTTTTCCCTTGGAAATCAGATGAGTCTTTTAACCATGAGACACATGTCACATCTTACCACATAGCTTAATGCGCTACTGGCAGCTACTTGGATGCTATAGTGATAAGGGTGGCAAAAGAGCCTATACATAAGAGATTAGCCAGGGATTTGGGAGAAAGGAAGCCAAATGGCAATCAAAGTAGCTGAAGAAAATACAGGGAGCATGGAGAGGATTGTGCAAGAAGCACCTGCTGGTCAAAATATTCCAAGTATATATTTATCCCCCTGTAACTGCTTCCCATGACTCAGACAGCATGAGTAGCTACAAATTCAAGCACCCTCAGAATCCTTGGATATCAGTTTGGCCTTGTGATCCAATAGCAGTAATTATCTGTCATTGTACAAGAGCACCTGAAAGCTACTTTTGTATAGCTATAACAGGTTATGCTATAACAGAAAAGCAAAATTGTATCTACTACTTGAAATTGCTGGGTGAGAGTTTTTATGACTGCTTATGAGATATAATAGTTCTTCCTCCCTCTCCCTGCAACCCTCTTTCTCCCTTTTAATCAGAAGTCTTGATTGCAATCTGTAGGGCATCATCTTCAATGATACATAAACACTAAATAATAAAAAGAAGACATTTTTTGCCAGCTGTAATACTGTGCAGAACTTCATTTTAATAAGATAAAGTGAAATAATTACCCTTCAGCTTCTATTTAATTACATGAGAAAGTTAGTACCGAGTGTTGCACCTTACGACCGCTGAGTTAGGATTTTTTTGTTTATAGCCTGAGATTTTTTCCTGAATATTGCCTACTAAAGTCACAAAAGAATAAACAGAAGGAACAAGAAGACTTTTTTCAAAAAAAGACAGAAATTTAGCATACAACCAAATATGAACAGCTGGACCTTGGTCTCAAATCTGATTAGACTTACATCAGCTTGTAAGTAATTAATTGTGTTTGTATTTTACTAACATTTTTGATCCAGCCATCTTTATTTGGGAGGTATTTTGGCTTTGGCTTATAGGAAACTAATTTTAATACAGCTACAAAGGTACCCCCTTGTCTCTACTGACACTGAGCATACCTATAAATCAGATGCATTCTTATCATCTTATGTTGCAGGCTGCAATATGGGTCTGCTTTTGCAAAAAGCAATCAGAGAACCAAGACATGTTATGTCTATTGTAGTTCTAATTTTAAATGTGGATCTAGATACATATAAAATTTTATGGAAGACAAATATAATTGATTAATAATTTAGCACAGAACTCTATTAAATCAAGTTCCAAAAAACTTTGAAATCTCCCTTGGAGATGAAACCGTTCATAGATTTCTAATGAAACTTAGGAGTCTAACTCAGTAGAAAGTTCTAAAGTCTCACTGACCAGTGAAGACGCCATAATTGATGCCCCAGACCCTCTATCCCTAGAGCTGATATAAATGGAAAAGAAGATGTCAAATCATCATAAACTTTCATAACAGTTATGAGACACTGTCAGAACCTCAGCTAACACCTCCCTCCTGAACACAAAACCATATGCTAATTTACTAAATGCTAAGTTACGTGAGGAATGTGCTCCTTGCTTTGGAAGAACAAAACTAACAATCCTAAAAAGCTTATTTAAAAAAAAAAAAAAAGAAAAAGACATTTATAAATATGGAAGAGCTGTCAAGAGGTCATTGAGTTCATCCTCAATCCCTGAGAAAGGATCATCCATGCCTAATTCCCTCATTACCTGTTCTTACAAACCTTCAGTGATGGAGACCCTACAGAAAAGTTTTCCTCATATTTAACATCTTTCCTGCTGCAACTTAAAGCTATTACATCTGGTCTCTACCCATTTTGGACATGAATAATAGATTATTCCCTTTCTTTGCAAGAGCTTTTTTTTTTGTATTGGAAGCCTGTTGTTACATCCCCCTCAGATTCTTCTTCCTGTTCTTAAACAGCTGCAGCTCCTTCTCTTTTCTCATAAATAATGCCTTCTAGATACCTAGACAAACTACCGTTAGTTTTCTTACTGAACTCCATTTGGTTTACATCTTCCTGTGGTAGTTCTTGAAACATGAAATGGGGTGAGGTCATATGAGTTGCAGGCATAGCATATGCAGCACAGACACCAGTACCTAAATTGTCCTTAATCTGCAGCCAGTGAACATAGGCTGTAATGCAAGTCAGTCAAACCTTCCAGAAACTCCAGGTACCTATTCTGACTACTAATTAGAGCTGAAGACTCTGCTGCCACATTTTCTCTGCTAATTATTACCCTTGTTAGTTAAACTAAACTTAGAGATATAGTAGATATACACGCTTCAGTAACTCAGCTGACATATCTGCTTGCTTGTCTATTTCCACATATCAGTCATGTGTGGCAATAAAATATTGGCAATGATGAAGTAAGAATCAATAGAGTTAAGCTGCTTTCTGTTTATGGTATTCTATTGGCAATAGATTGTTCTTTCCTGTAATTCCTTCTGTATGTATCACTATGTGATAAATTACTTTGTGGTAGAGTCTTGTTCTTTAATCAAAAAGGCTGACTTCAAGTTTTTCTTTGCATTAATTATCAGACTTGTTGCATAGCTCAGATCAGCTAGTTATTTACTGACTGCATAAATATGTAAATTCTTAGTGAAATAATTTAATTCACTTTTGTAGATATTTAGATAAACAAGATATATAATCATATGTATACTGTTAATATATGTAATAATTTTAATATATAATACAAATGCATGAAAGCAAAACTAAACACATTCATTTTGAAGTATAATACAATATCTAAATAAGCATAAACACTCACTATACATTTATTAAAATTAAGCATACAGCATATTAGTGCTACTTTTCTTATTATTCCCTTAGAGTTTACTTCGTGGAGAAGATTGCTTGAAAGACAATAATATAAGTTCCAGCAGTGAAACATTTTGAAAGACTTTTGTAGTTCACTTGTTAAGTCTCAGGCACAACCTAACATGCAGAAAGAACAAAAAGTGCAGTTAATGCTGAAGCCAAGGAGAAGGGGAGCCAGGAGGCAGTGGCAGAACTAGAAGTATATTTCAGGTTTACTTTAACATAATTTTAAATTAGCAGTGGAGCTTTCAACTAGACTGTTTTCAGAAGCCCTAAGTGCACTCCAGCAACAGGCAGAGGACTCCCTGAGAAGCTGTATAAAGCAACACCTTCCCTGTTTTCCCTCCAGAGTTTGGTGTGGCCCATACTGTCACAGTCAGACAAGGAAAGGAGCAATTTTAAGCAGTATTAAGATAAACTTCCTGTGAAATTTCTTCCTTGAAAGTATTGCTTCTGTCTTTGGGAGTTTAAAACTGGAACAAATATTTTGCTGCTTCAGCCTGACATCCTCCATTTCCCCCATGAACAGAACTCACAACACGCTCATGAAGTTATTAATCTGATTTCTTCAACTTGTATCCAAATTAAAGCAATCTGCTTGATTGTCAAGAGACCTTTTTTCTTCAGTTCGATTGGGAGAGGGGTCGGAGAACAGGGGAAGAAAAAGAAGTTTCAGGTAAAATGAAAACTGTGCAAGGAAGAAGTAATAATTCAGGTCAGGTTAAAGCTTAGAGTTTGTTGGAAGACAAGTGTTTGGTTTTGTCTCAAGGTTACTTCAGCTTTTTTCTTAGCTCCCACACTTTTTCAGTTACTTATTTAAAAAGAAAAGGCCATTTCAACATGAGAAGGTGAACCGTTTCTTTTTGAAAATGTCAAAAGTATTTCAAGTGTTCAGATATTAGAACATTTTAACATTTTTGAATACTCTCTTTTCTATTTTTTTTTTTTGGCTGAAGGTATTTGCCCACACATTCTCTTTGGAACTGCATGTAATTGCGAATTTGCTGTTTGCTAAGGAAAAAAGGCAACAGCTCAAAGCTAGCTGCTATTGAAAATCACAAGATTGCCTGGGTAATAATTACTTGTTGCACTTGTGTAGCTTCAGGCTTTACGTCTAGAGATTAATGGGGAACTTCTATTTTTAAACCAGATTCCTTGAGATACGTAGAAATCTCTGTAAATCTTGAAGATTTAAACTGTTCACATAATTATTTATTTTTAGAAAAGATCCAAGTTTGTTGTCTTGATAAACAGTGTGCAAGAAAATAGACACAGCTTCAGTTAGAGAAATCTTCCTGAAATTCTCAAAGATTAGGAATTTTTAAAAGAAGTCCCGCTAGTTAAAACCCCTTTTCTACTACAACTCTTCAAGGGTAATTTTTTGTTATTTTTTCACTATAAAATTAGGCACAAAAAGACTCAATTTGAGAGCAGCTCATGGGTTAGGTTACACCACGTAGTAGACAGCTCTGTCTATTCTTAGTTCCCTTCCTTGGATCTGTTCAATGTTACAAAAAAAGCCATCAACACCCATGTCTTCCCCTGAATTCTCCCACATCCCTGAGGTGAGGACACTAATTAATAGGCTAAAGAGAATCAGTCTGTCCCTCCCTGTGTGTGAAATATTAATGAGACTGACAGTTTGGGTGATGCGCAGATGAGGATAAATGTATAACTACTGAGAGGACATTGAATACATAGTTGTATAAGTGGTAGTTAAGTAAAGGAAAACTGCAGGTTTAGGATGGGAACTAACCCAGCCTGCTAGAATGTGAATTTGCTACCAGCCCATGGGGAAAACTCCCACCTACTTCAGTCTGAAACCTGTTGGTACCAGTTGAGTGAGACACGTAGCCGTGTCCATATTAAGCTGAATTACAGTTTGCAGTAAATTTTGTTAGTGGGTCTTAAAGCAGGTTAATTTTTAATTAAGCGATAAATTAATTAGCTCTCACTCCATGCATTAGTTTGGGGGTTTTTTTTGTTTTCTTTTTTAAACTAAGCAGAACAAAAGCTGTGCTGGTATCAAGCTGGTTTTGGCTATCCTGATGTGAAATTCCACATCTGGTTATACCACAATATCAAAACCTTGTCAAATGGAAGAGTATTACCTTCTCTATGTAAAGAAAAGAAAAGTTAGTCAGGAAGTTTTCTAGTGATATTTGGAAATTCATGTGAAAAGAAAAACTTTTCCTTTTCCCTCCATAAACAGTTTTTCCAAATGAGTCCAGGTTACCTCTTTGCTCATTTTGTCTTTTAGTGTCCTTACTGCTGTTCTAATAAGGATATCTTCTTTGCCTGTCATATCTGGAGACACCTGCTGCAGAGGCTTGGCTTACTTTTTATTCCTCTTTTTCAGTCCTAGTATCAAGATCAAATGTTTGTACATTTGTGCTAATAAGAGACAGGATTTTGTTGGAACTAATTTTTCCTTTAAAATGACAAAATGTTGCACAAAAACTTTTTTTACAAAACGAGTCTGTAGGAACAAAAGCCTTTAGCTGTTGTTACAGCCTTAAGAAATGTAAAGAGTTCTCCCTCCTTGTCCTATGGATCCATTGCTGATGACCATTGCTACTCCATTGCCTGAGTAAAAAGCATGATGCCAGTGAGAACTAAAACGATCAAAACATGCCACTACAGTCACTTCTGCCACGAGAGGCAACAGCAAGCACTGTGACAGTATACCTGCGAGATATCCTCATCTTACCTCTCTCAAATGCATCCATTCTTTTAGCAGCAAAGAAGCTAAAATCAGTGCTCAAAGTGCTGAAGAATAATGACTAGAAATAGGACAGGCCACAGAAGGGGAATTTTTTTTTTAATTTCCCTGAAATCCTATCACAGTTTCTCAAAGCCACCCAAACAATAACGCATCAACTTTTTCAGTCAGGCTTCATATTGCCTCCTAACTTTCCACGTAGTAGAGGGGAAAAGCTGTTGCTGTGGTCAGTTCAATTAATACATACATCCAGGATAAACCTGCTCTGAAAAACAGACACAAAACCAGCTTCAGGACAGTGGTGAGCTAACTACAAGTTCAAAGATAAACACAAAGATTATGACAAAATTTAATGAAGTTATTTAGAAGAAATTTTAGTTAAAGGCTTGTCACATGTACCATGGGAAAACTGATTAAAATACCAAACCACCATTCATAGATGCAAATCAAGAGAAAGGAAGAAAATGGCCTGCCCATACATTGTAATGCATTGGCCGGTTTCCAGGATACTGCTTTCACTCTACTGTTCCCCATTCCAGAAGGATGTGAAGCAGCAGATAAAAGGTATCTACCATCTGGGAGCATGCAGAAGTGGTCATCCATAGACAAGAAATGCCTTTGGATTCGAGGCTTAAAAGGATCTTAAGATACTTCTGTCCCATTCAGCATATTTCTCTGAAGTACCTATTATCTGAAACTGTGAGATACACAAAGCAGTGAACTGTGTGGGTCTTTCGTTTGATTCACTGCTGCAATTCCAGTAGTCCTACAGGATGTGCAAAGAGCTGGAAGAAATATAAGTTTGCACTATCTTAGGTCTTTCAAATTTTTGAAATGCAACAGACCCCTTCACCGTCGCAGCAACTGAGTCCCCCATTTCCTAATCACTCTGATTTATAATTGAGCATTCTTTAACAGTGTGCATACATACCCGTGCACACGTGTGTACAAAGAGAGGGAATACAGAAAGGAACACAGCCTTGGGCTATATGCTGGAAGGTATTTGTCCATTTCCAGATCAGGCCAAAGGAGAAATGCCCATTATCTGCTAGTGATGGGACACATGCATGAACCCTTCCTTGGTTCTGGGATCAACATTTTCTTCACTTGTTCAGGTGCCATTCTGCAATTACTGTCAAAGTATCACCAGCAGAGCTGCAACATGTGAGTGTGGCCAAACAGGCAGGTGATAAGACAAAATTTCATTAAATTGAGCCCAAATCATGGGGTTGTACACAAGTAATTATCTATCATCAAAATGAGATCCTTCAGTTCAGGTATACAGGCAGGGAGCCCCAGCCAGAGGGTCACACTATCAAGGGAAAAATGTAAGAGTCATATGGACATTGTATAAGATCAAAGATTAGTATATGGTTGAACCTAAAGTGGCCTAAAACTAGTAAGACAACAGTGAACAATGGGATAAACTGCTAAAGTGAAAGGGAAACATCAGAAACTCCCCTTGGGTGAGTAACATCAAAGTACAGTGAAAGGGGGTGCTGGATTAGCAGAGGTTCTCATCAAGCTAGAACTGATAAGAGCTAGGGCTAGTGAGGCAGTGTAAAACAAGTTCAGGCTGATTATCTAGCAGAAGGGAAAAGGAATATTAGGCAAAGCAAACCATGTGGTCAGGGCTGTTCTGTCTTCTTATGAGCAGCCCTGCACCTGATTGGCTTGGTTTAGGCTGAACTTGCTGTTCTGACTGCACCCCACATCTGACCAGCTTCTGTAGCCCAGGGGATCAGAATGCTGGTCCTTCATGCGGATGCAAGGACACTCTAAAAGGGATGGTGGAGGGACTGGACCTGCCCTAGTACAGACATGATTTGATAGCATCTTTGGCTTCTCTCTGCTAAGGAAAATGAACAGATTAGTTGCGGTTTGATTGGGAACATTTGCCCATCAGTCTAATTCACTTTTCTATTAACTCTCACCACAGACTTTGAGCAATATTCAGATTGCAATAATTTAATCCTTGCTGATCAGAACTGGGAAACGAAGTGATCTCATAGACACAAAGTACTCAGAACAACAGGAGTTGAGCCAGATTTATAGGGTCAAACAGAATATGGAACCTCCACAGCTGGGACACTGCATTCACACTTCACTGCTGCTGTATTTTATGACTAAATTCTAGGCATTTTTGCAAACTTCCTAGATTCCTGTGATATTTTCCAGGAATTTGAGCAGAAGTTTAATGATACCATCTTGCAAGAACAAATCTTTTTTCAGTATATGCTGATTCTAGTCGTAAATTATTCTATATAGTATAACTTTCCAGTCCCAAGTCTAGATAGCAAATCATTCCTAACATTACCGGGGGGGGCGGGGGGGGGACACAAAGGTACATTCTCTTTGTTAAAGATTATTGTATACTACAAAATATTTGGTTTACAGAAAAAAATAAACTTTAAAATAAGAAGAGAGGTGCTTTAATGCCCAACATAATTTACTTTCACAATTTTTACCCAGTATTTATCTACATTAAAGTAAGGAATAAGTGTCATGGTTTTTTAATAAAAAAAAAATGGCATAGTGTATAAATGATTTAATAACTCACAGCTGCTTAAAAAGTAACATTTAGTGACCTTTATTTGAATTATTCCACTTGAAGTAGAATGGTTATTACTAGAGTACAAGCACTTAAATTGAATCATTCTAAATTAAAAAACACCTGCATAAATCTTTGCAGACAAAATTTACCACTTCATTCCAGAGTTATCCCACTTTAGCTGGAGAGCAATAGAATTCATCTACAAGCAGTCTTTTTGGGAAAACTGTACAGGGACTACAAAATCGTCTTTATGAGAAGTATCAAGACCTAGTATGTTTTAAGGCCATGCTATTTGAGGATTTCTGTCAAATCTTTGCAGAAAAGTTTAAAATAAATAAATAAGTAAAATCCCACTACTGTCTATGTTATGGGTGAATGAATAGGAATGAAAAAAAAGAGATAAAATGGGATTTAACAAGGTGACTTTTAAGGTTTAGCTCTTGTATCACATTTTTTCCAAAAGCAGTTGTATTGCCTATGCAGTAGAAAGGTTCTGACTCCAGCATAATATATGTTTATTTAGGCCACTGATCCTTAGAGACTGAATCATGCACAGTCACTTTCACTCTGTAATGAAGTACAGTAAAAGAACAAAAGTATTGTTTCAGCATTTATATTGGTAAATATGATTAGTCACATAGGAAGGATGAGAAAAAAAGTTCCCAAAATATATTACTGAAGACAAGGAGTATTTGGTGGAAGTAGCACAATCATTTTAGCTCAATCACTAGATGTTCATAGTGAGAGGCAAGATATTCAGCATGATCTGGTAGAGCCTTTATGCCAAATAGGGAAAGGAAGATGCGATAAGCACGATTAGATTTAATTTGTGATTTTTTCACCATGTTATATGTAGAGGGCAAGAATCAATTTTGATATTTCATTAACACTTTAAAGTTGTAAATTTACAAATTTAATATACATCACCTGAAGATTAATGCCAATTCACCTTCTCTGAATCATATCCCAGACTGATGAACATGGATGGTGTTGCCCATACATAAAAGGCAATTCAGATAATCATACTCTCCCGTGGGACATGTCGGTGTGAGAAAAATGAAAGAAAGAAAATTCCACAATATTTGCTTCTTTTGATTTTTCATTCTAGTAAGGAAGCAGAATTTGGGATCAACTTGCTACATTTTGGGTTCCCGTTCTCTGAAAAAAACCTATTTTTCCAAGCAAAGGAGAGGAAAGGCATGGGACAGAGCAAGGAATTGGAGAAAAGTTTCTCCTCTTAGAGAGCTTGCTGATATGGAAAATTTCAGACAGCTAAAATCAGGAGTGTTTGGGGAAAACCTGAAGCATCTGGGAGAAAAGCATTGTACTGAAAACCCAGCCCAAACCTTTGAACAACAGACAGATAGTCCTGTTTGCTCACTGTGTTCCCTCAACCCATAATGAAATACATGTGTCTTTCTTAACCCTTTACTTTGGGAAAAAAACAGCAGTGACAGTAATGAGGAAATGAGACACTGCATCCAGATACAATTCCTTTAAACTCATGCTGAAAAGATCTAAATACAATGTCAAAATCAATGTGCGAGAAGCTAATTGTGGTCCTAGAAATAACCTCAGACTGTTACCACCAGCACAGCAGTTAAAATAAATAATTTCTCTTAAAATAAATAGTGTGTTTTGGTTTTGGTTTTTTTTTTTTTGTTTTTTTTTTTTGTTTGTTTGTTTGTTTGTTTGTTTTTTTAACTGGGAAAAGAGAATTCCGCCACATGGTATGTTTTCTTCTGCTTGAAAAGTCCAATGTGAATCAACAGGCACATCCACATGCAAGGAGTTTAGCTGAATTCTTTAAATTACTCAATGCAAAATGAGTAAAAACTTCCAGACATGTACATTTCTCTTGCACATAACAAGGCAGAAGGTAAAAAGTCCTATTGTATCTATAGCTCACACTACTAGCATACAGTATGCCACAGCACTAAACTGAACAATGTTTCTTCTAAGCTGTGTAAATTTGCAGAGATTAATCTCCATCTATGATTTTTTTCTTACTAGCCAATCAGCATACTAACTGATTTCACTCATCTTTATAAATAGCATTTGTCTTCCTATTGCCATTCAAATATAATTTAGTCTAGGCAAGGAGATTACAGACCCTGATTTCATATGAAACGTCTTTGAGTCATAGTGAGCAAAATGACTCACTTCCATCATCGCTGAACAGTAAAATGATTTTGGGATATCAAAATTATCTGTTCTGTCTAGTCCACCCCATTCTATTTATTTTCATTAAATATGACTTCTGATGAGCAATGACTTAAGGTAACATTTCAAATTTTCCCCAGTGTTTTTCAGATCAATCTTTTGCTATCACACCTCCCAGTCTTCCAGACCAGAAGACCTGCCATTTTTGTAGCTATTGTCAAATGCAGGATTTTAATTCAGATAGCTTTTGTATTCTGATTTGGAGTCCAGTCAGCAATATCAGTATGAGATCCCACTAGGAAAGAAAGAGCTGCTTACTCCTCAGAAAACCTCACTGTGACAGACAGGGAGAAAGCTCATCTGGCTGATTTACAGGAATATAAATTCTAGGAAGTTATCTATGTGGTGCACAAGACACAGGGTCAACTTTATACTTAGATCTGGACTCTCCAGTAGAAGAAAAATGTTGACATATTGGAATGAGTCCAGCAAAGGGTTATGAGTGTGATTAAGATAGGGAAGTATCTGACATATGAAGAGATGCTGAGAGACATGGGTCTGTTCAATGTGGAGGACAGAAGGGTCAGGGGGATCTTATCAGTGTCTATAAATGCCTGATGGAGGGGGTAAAGAAGATTGACCCAGACTCTTCTCAGAGATGTCCACTGATAGGACAAGAACCAATAGGCACAAGCTAAAATAGTGGAAGTTCTATTTAAATGTAAACACCACTCTCTTTCTTGTAGGGATGGTTGAACACAAGACCAGGTTGCCTAAGGGAGGCTGTGGAGTCTCTCTCTGGAGATATTCAACACTCAACCAGACACAATCCTAAGCAACCTGCTCTAGATGGCCCTGCTTTGAGCAGGAGTGTTGGATTAGATGGTTTTTGGAGGTGCTTTTGAGACTCAACTATTCTGCAATTATGGTAGTAGCTTAGTTGCTTGCACCTGATAACAAACCACCCTTAGGATGTACACTGTTAGAGAAATAATAAATAGATCCCACCTGGAGTACGGTGTCCAGCTTTGGAGTCCTTAACATAGAAAGGACATAGAACTGTTGGAATGAGTCCAGCAGAGGGCCACAAAGATGAGTAGAGGGACGGAGCACCTCTCCTATGAGGACAGGCTGAGAGAGCTGGGGCTGTTCAGTCTAGAGAAGAGAAGGCACCAGGGAAACCTTATAGCAGCCTTCCAGTATCTGAAGGGAGCCTACAGGAGAGCAGGAGAGGGACTCTTTGTCAGGAAGTGTAGTGATAGAATGCAGAGTAATGGTTTTAAACTGAAAGAGGAGAGATTTAGGTTATCTATTAGGAAGAAATTCTTTACTGTGAGGGTGGTGAGGCACTGGAACAGGTTGCCCAGAGAAGTTGTGGATGCCCCATGCCTGGAAGAGTTCAAGGCCAGGCTGGCTGGGGCTTTGAGCAACCTGGTCTAGTGGGAGGTGTCCCTGCCCATGGCAGGGGGGTTGGAACTCCATGATCTTTAAGGTCCCTTCCAAATCAAACCATTCTAGGATTCATTCTATGATTCCATGATCTCTGTTCCCTGAGCCAAAAACAGTTTTTCTTTAATAAGATAATAGAATCATAATTAATTTCCATCCTATATCCTTTTTTGGCAACTGTGTTTATGCTAAAATAATTGCATGGCTAAATAGCCAAGGTAAGGATCTTTAATCAGCAGCCTGCAAAAGGAAGAATAATTTGATTTTTTCTGCACTATACTAGGAAGCAATGAAAATATAAACAAAAATGAAGAATATAGGCAACGTATGCAAGATAGTGTGCATTCTTCAACTTCAAGGTAAATAAAGCCTATTAGGTATAAAAGATACAGAATTTTTGCATGAAACAGATCAATTTAATGCAATAATTTTATTAATAATTTTAATAGTATGTTCATCAAAACCAGTAATTAACCTTCCAAATGTAAGAAAAAGAGGTTGTGCTGATTTCTGATGCATTAAGCTACAAACAGCATGAGGTGTTCTTGCCCATGGCAGGGAGGTTGGAACAAGATGATCTTTATGGTCACTTCCATCCCAAACCATTCTATGATTCTACAATTCTACGAAATAGTTTTTTTTTCTCTTTTAGGAAGCAAAGTAACGTGAGAAATATCATGTTTAGGAAGAGAAGAAGAAAATTCCTGCAGGTACTATGCTGAAAACTGACTGGAAAGCAGTCTTTCTACAACTTCTATAAGGGTACTATTTTTCCCTTGTTCCATTCCACAAATATCACTGACTTGAAGTCTTGCATTTTAGCAATAATAGCAAAAAAAAAAAAAAAAAAAAAAAAAGTTACAGCTTATTTAAGTTTGGGCTTCCCCCTGTAAAGGCACCAAACTTTCCTTCTTTGAAATTCTGACCAGAAAAACAGCATCCAACTGAGTAGAATCTGGGGCAACAGCAGATATTTGCATATATCAAAAAAGCATACCACTAGGCCAGATCTTGGAGAATAGACCCATTTTCTCTCATACATTAGACCTACAATTGATAGAGCAAAATAACTTCCTTTTTCTCTTCCTCACCCAAGGCCAGAGGCCCAGAAATGTCAGACACTCATTCTCTAGCTGCCTAACACTGTTGACAAGGCAAAGGAGCCCTGGCCAAGCAGAAGCAGTTCACTGTCAACTCTACAAGGAGCTTTCACTGCAATTTAGATAAAGCCACCTTGTAGCCCACTTCCTAGAGGTGCAGGAAATAACAAGCTGAACAAACAAGGGAAAAAGAAAACACTTAAAGTGCAAGCAAGGGATTTGCTTTTCAAAGCTTACATTCTGGCTAGTCCCAAAGGTTTTATGCCCTCTTACTGCTTTAAACTGTGTTTCCATACCTGGTATCTTCAAAATTGTTGTTTTCCTTCCAAATAGGAAGCTATAAATCAATAATGAATTGTATTTCTCTTGCATTCCCAGAATCTGTTCTAAAATTACTTCCAATGTCCATGCTATTACCCTATCATAAATGCAAATTTATCTGTCAGTTCCTCCTTTCTAATGAATAAGTTGGATTACATATAGGAGGCAGAACATGACTAAATAGTAATCCTAGAACATCTGATTTATTACAAATTCATACCCTTCATTAACATAGAATATTTTGTACCTCCAATCTTCTCCTAGGCAACCTACCTGCTTTTCTGATGCAGAACGTAGGAGAATGTTGTCCCTGTTTTGTGTTAAAATGTACTAGTTTTTCATCCTGCTACAGCATGAATGTTTATTAGCAAGCACATAAAGAATGATCCAGTTTGTCAAGGTGTGGCTGGGGCAGCATGCTCTATTTTTTACACTTTACAACAAAATATCCAAAGAAGTCATACTGATGATGCAGAGAACGTGGAGTTTGGTTTACATCAAAGGAATTTATGAAAGTTAATGCACATCAAAAATAAAAAGGCATCTGAGTCACTGCATAAAAGCTATTTTTGAACTTATATAATCAAATATACTTGTGTATGATATAGAGAGACTGTGCCAGCTATGGCATGCATATCCCTCTACAGTAATTAATTTTTACAAGCACTTTCAGTCATTCTAGATCTACGTTTAGTTCTGCCTCACACAGTTATGGTGCTATCTGAGTTTTCACCATCTGTCACAGACATCAGAAAAAATTACTTAAATCAAAGATCATAAAAACAATTTTAAAACATTTTGGTTTTCATACTTTAAAGTTTCTGTAGGTCTGCGCATATAATTAAGACAAAAAGCACCATGTTACTGAGTGAGAATGGAAGAGACTTCTGCTTTCGTAAGGCCTTTGCTTAGTATACCTGCCTAGGTCTTGCATCTTTCACATCATAGTTCACATCTTACATTTCATACTTCTTGCTGTTTATAAAGAAAAGATCCAATGGAAATAACAGGAGAGGAAGAAATCTTTTGGCAGATCAGCAGTTGCCAGGGTGTCTTTTCATGCTTCAGCAGTCATTAGGACTCTTACCCAAGAGCTATGCCATTAATGAGAAGTCTAATGACTTCCATTCCTTTTCTTAAAGTATTCAGCATGTCACCAGTATTTATGAGGAAGCCTGCTGTAGCTACAGGGACATTATGTGCTTCACTATATTTCAAGCTGAGAGATGCTGAAAATGGAACATTAGTTTATCTGCTTTTTTNTGGTTTTTTTTTTTTTTTTTTTTTTTTTGTTTGTTTTAACAGTTTCCTTTTCCCTCCCTCCCTTGTAAATAAAGTGCCACATTTCTTGCAGCCCAAAGCTAGAAAAATGTCTTCAGGCTTGTCACCTTCCTACAAATATCTACCAAGTCACCAGAAGATCTCACTGAGTGAACTGAACATTCAGATAAGAAATGTCCCAGTCCCTCCTGTGTATAGTAATTCAAAGTCCCAGTCCCTCTATCTATGTATAGTAATTCAAAGTTAGGAGTTCTGTACGCTTACTCATTTAGCTTGCTTTGTTTCTCAAAGCAATCAATGGATTTCACATCGCAAAATGGTGTCTCCTAGCACTGAACAATCCTACCGAGTAAGGAAAAAAAGGTCCATCTAGATGGATCTGTTTTCAGAATTATCCTTATGGCATACTTCCTTTTCAAATTTTCTGAAGGAATATTTGTTTCCCCTACCATGCTGAGAACACAGAAATTGGTTAAGGTCCCAGTTTTGTAAACACATACTTAGTCACTGAAGATGTTCCTACTATCAGCAGTGATATAATTTGTGTGGAAACAAGTATAACCTTAAACATTTGTAAGAATTCCACCTTGATTCTTTACTAGCAGTTTCCAGTTTATTCTCTGGCACCTATGTTATCTACCAAGTATTTTATTTAGTACAACTACACCTGTCAGGTTATTAAAGTGTCTTGGTATTTGCCAAGTTACCCATCTACCTAAAGGATTAAACATGAAAAATGAAAAAGAAAATGCTGGAAGTGCATTGATGGCCAATAACATCAAAACTCTTTGAAGTGTAGAAATATCACTGGAATACTAATTCAGCTTTTTAAAAGCTGAAATTGTTCACCAGAAACCTTTATTTTGATATAATGTTTCAAGGAAGCAGAAAGGAGATTCCCTCCTCTTCTCCACTCTTCCCAATAGCTTTAAAAGCACTATTGATGCACTTCCCATCCAATTCATCAACAGTGGCTTTAAAAATTAAGTAAGTTATATTTCTGGACCACTTCCATGATATTTTTATTTGTACTGGTTATGCAAGTGACGATAAATACACACATTATCTTCCTGTCTATGAAATTGCAGGAACTTTATGCCATGTGTGCAGTGAAAGATCTTTTGTAATCAGTTGGGTTTTTTTGGTTTTTGTTTTGTTTTTTTTTTTCTAAGGTATGGAAAAATCATGCTTCTCTATCATACCAAACCCATCTCATTGGCTTTTTCCTCTTGTGCTCTCTTTTGGCCCCACAGTCAAAGGGAGTTGGACATCAATGTTCAAGGATAGACTTCTGCCTTTTATAAATAATTATGACTTTATATTGACTGATGATGACAAGGAGATTAAACATTCACATTGGGTTTTTTTCACCATTCTCTCCACTGCAGACCCCCATTCTTTTAATCTACTCAAAATATATAGAGTGACATTTTGGGAAGGAATCCAGAAAGGAGACGGTTCATACTTGATGGTCAAGAGCACCGAATGATGTGTTAACATCCTCATGTTGTTTTTTTTTTTGTCTTGCTGTGACTGGAGTTCACCTGTTATTCTGTATCCAGCAAAACATGTGTGACATACAACTAAGTCATAATGTAACTGTGATGCTCTTGAATGACATGAAAAACTGGAGTTGGACTTTATACCTTTGTTACCTCAATGATCTCCAACTTTTTTTGCGCAATTTTAAAACTATCTTCTCATAAATGACTCATAAAATTCCCCATGAAATTGAAGTGTTTATTCCTTCTAGTCAGGCTAACAAGAGTTAGCCACTACTTAGCAGTTTTCTGGAGCAATATTTGTCATAGCTCCTATTTGGTGTGCCGAGGCAATAACAGAACACAAAAGCAGATTGTATCATTAATCTGAGATTTGATAAAAATAACACAAGGTTAGAAGAACTGATTACAGTAAAAAAAAAATATTATCACAGCCAAAGACAAGTGTTAACCTAAACTTTTCTGAAAGCTAATGCGCTAGTGGCAGTAATTCAAGCCACTAATGTCCACTGGCTGAACACGCTACCATCAATCAAGAAACTCTCCCAGGACTTAAAGAGAAAACCAAATGGAAGGAGCTTTTGTGCAGAGCTGCTGTGCTAAGTGAGGAACAATCTCAAATGCCTGTGAGGGAAGGAGTGATACGTAACAAGAGGAGGCAGATTTTTAAAGGACTTGGGGCTAATCAGACTCTCTGCTGGACTCAGACCCCCTGAGACATTACATCTGGGGAAATAATGGATGCCATTAAAAATGGCTATTTATTGCACTCTGGTATTTTTTACTTACAGGATTTGCAGTGTTCCCTTGAGAAATCTCTTAAATACCATGGAAAATACATCAGTAGACAGTGGGAATTATAATGATGTTTAATGTAGGAGGTGCATTGTGAGGTACAGTCTAAAGCATAGGTCAGAGAAATCAGACAAGGGAAAACCATAATTGTATACAGTCAATGAATCTAAATTGCTCTCTAATTATAATGTAAGTTGTTATGAATTCACATATTGCATGAAAGAGACTTATTACTCACAAAAAGCTTATTAATCCCCTATGCCCAAAGAAGGGACATTGTGATGCAGAAGGCTATTTTTCTAGTCAAAAGCACTGTGAATCCGAGACTTGTAGCTGGAAGTTGTGAAAACATTTGAGTAATCACAAAGAAAATTATTATTCCCTTCATCACATCTAATACTTCAGAAAATCCTCATATTTTAAGCCCTGGGGATCAAAAAATGGATTTTTTTTCTAGTGTAATTTTTATTTGTCACAGGATTCTCTCTTTTATTGTATGAATATTTTTAATGTGTAACCTTAAGGGATATCTGGTCATTACCAATACGCATGTGTATACGTTTACACAACTCTAACCAGCAGATCAGAAAATGAGTTTACAAAACCATGAAAATGAGGCCCACAAAGCAGGGACAAGGGAGCAAAGGCAGAGCAGGTGGGGAGCAGGCTGCCTTCTCATACCCTGACCCCTGAGCTTTCCAAAGGCAGGATGTGACCTTCTGTTATTGGTATAAGCAAGTAGCATTTTATCAAATACAAATTCTTGCTGAAGAGTACAATGATGAAATAAGTAGAAATGCTAAGTAAGTACAAGTAGTACTTGAAGGGAGGTATGCATGTAAATAAGCAACTTTCACACCTAATGGCCACCTTTCCCTCTATGTACCTGTAGGCCAGTAGATGCAACCAAGACCACAAGGGGAAAACAACCAAAAGCTCTACTCAGTCTTCCATTAGAGAGCAGACACCCAGTTTCTTCATGAGTGCTTTTTCACTTGTATAGAGGCAATGAGTGAGAGGAAACACCCTGTCTCAGAGCTATTTCATCAGGACACAGCCAACACGTTAGAAAGAGATCTCTGCCTACACGGTCTTCTAGTATATAGAGCCATTGAGAACTACACTGCAGTAGACAAAAGCAGAAGAAACGCATTAGAGATGAGATTACATGTCTGCAGGAGCTGAAGCTGACAAATAGATGAGTGAGCAAAGCAGTCCAAGTGACACTTTAGCACCTCTTGCTAATACCTGTACTTGTCAGGTCTGCCACCATCACAGCATGAGGCTTAGGCAGGTGCTTTCCTGTTTCCCAGTGGCCAGACTCAACATCTTCCACATTCAACTGGCTTACTCCTGGGCTGCATGGTGAAAGACTGCAGATCTTTTGGTGCATGAATCCCCACTGGTGAATAAAACCTCTCTTTAATCAGTTGCTAGTAATTTCCTCCTTACATGATTTTTATACAAACACTAACCCCAAGTGGCTACTTTGGACCACACTTAATAGACACAGAGTCATGTCTACAGCCTTCATGTTAAGCAAAGTGTTTATGAAGCACATTAGCTGGCCAGTGCTCATACAACAGCTGTTTGTGACATTGTGGCAGTCATAAAATGACCATTCTATTTACAAAATTTAACCCCTTTTAAACATCAAACAAAATATAGATCCATAGGAGAAGTATTCACATTTTTAAATGTGAGTGGTATCTCCATTTAAAGTACTGAAACAGTAATTTTCAAGAGAAATATTACACTGAAAGATACATTTCTATTATGAGCTTCTATCAAAAGTTTAGAAAGGAGTTGCTATGAAATGCTTATTTCCTTTTCTGTAGTCTGACAGCACCATCATTGCTGTGATTTAGAGAAAAGAAGCAAAGACTAATCTTTGCATAATTAAACTAATCAAGATGAATTTCACTGGGGGAGAAGATCCTTGATGAAGCATTTTACCTGCTTTGTGAGAAAAGGAAATTCCTAGTATTCCCCCCACCCTCCCTCTTCAATATTCTTTGCTTTAATTTGATTTCACAGTATTTACATAACAGATGTAAAGGGATTTTTTCCTAACTAGCCTATAAAAGTGCTTTTCATCTTCACCACCACAACAGGTAGCTTTCAACTATTTGTAGGAGTTTAAACAATTCTCAAGTAATAGAAAAATCTGTTAGCCTGATGAGTGCTTGTGCCATTACTTGCAGAACTATAGAATCATAGAATGGTTAGAGTTAGAAGGAATCTTAAAGATCATGGAGTTCCAACCCCCCCTGCCATAGGACATGGACAACTCCCACTAGACCAGGTTGCTCAAAGCCCCAGCCAGCCTGGCCTTAACTCTTCCAGGGATGGGGCATCCACAACTTCTCTGGACAACCTGTTCCAGTGTCTCACCACCCTCACAGGAAAAAAATTCTTCCTAATAGCTAATCTAAATCTCCTCTCTTCCAATTTAAAACCACTACTCTGCATTCTATCACTACGCTTCCTGACAAAGAGTCCTTCTCCTGCAGGCTCCCTTCAGATAATGGAAGGCTACAATAAGGTCTCCCTAGTGCCTTCTCTTCTCTAGACTGAACAACTCCAACTCTTTCAGCCTGTTTTCATAAGAGAGGTGCTCCACTCCTCTCATCATCTTAGTGGTCCTCTGCTGGACCCATTCCAGTAATTCCACATCCTTCCAACCTTTGATAGTTGGACTAGATGATCTCAAAGGTCCCTTTCAACCTAGACAATCCTATGATGCTATGATCAGCTTCATGTCTTTCCTGTGCTGAGGACTCCAAAGCTGGACATAGTACTCCAAGTGGGGAATATGACTCTATGTGTAGGACTGCAACCACTCTGCTCATAACTTTGCAATTTTCCAGTGTCCCGTTAATAGAAATTCACTTCTTAATAAAGGGAAATATTTCTTACAGGTCACAAAACCCAACATATCATACATATTCTGAGTATATAAAATCATATATAACCTCTGGCTTCCTTTGTTGTATAATATTGAAACTAGAGTTAACTTATTTTTCTCTCATTTTCTGGGGTGAACAATAACTACATTAACACTTTGCAAACAAAATAATAAGAGAGTAAGCAATTTCACCTCCAGTACAAGTCAAACCTCAACAGGGACTAGGAAAGGCATGTGTTGAGGATGACCAGCAAATCTAGAGAGTTTCTGGCCACATAGCCTGGAGCAGTACCAATCTCGCACGGCAGGGCTTGGAATCACTCCCCTCTGGAGTAACGGCCATTAGGAGTCATTTACAAAAAAATAAAGAAAGGGGATTAAAGTCTTAGCTTCAGCTTTGCTGTGCTTTCCCCCAGCACTGGTTATAATTGGAGAGCAGGTTGTCAGTGCATAAATGTGTCTCTCTTTGCCATAGTCAGGATTAAGTTTTACCATCCACGACAAATTATTTCTACAGAGAACAATATAAAGATATCAAATGGAGACTAATACCTTCAGGGGTAAAAAGAAAAAAAAACCAACACCACAAAAACAAAAAAAAACAAAACAAAACAACAACAACAACAAAAAACCACCCAAAACACCCCCACCTCCCCAAACAACAAAAGGAAGGAAGGCTAAATTCTCACTGAAATTTTTTTTTTTCTAAGAAAACGAGCAGATTGAGAAAATATACCTCCCCAGAAGTCCCCCCACATATGATCAAATTTTGGCAGAGGTCACCTCGAATAATAAAGCTCCAAATATTGACAAAAGTTATCCTTAAAAGAGGCAATGTCAACCCACAGGACATTACACGTGTTCAAGTTTTACCAACTATTTCAACAGTAATCCAGAACTCCCTACTCTCCTGTCGGTGTCTCATAGTAATTGTTCCTTCCAATAATTATTTCTTATAGTAGATTTCTTCATTTCAATCTCTATCGTTGATAGAGATATCCTTTCTATAATTTCATGACTTCTAGATATTTTGGCTAAAAAATAAATCAGCATGATTTGGAAAATGTTTGTGTAAATATATGTAATTATAATGCAGCAAATCTCTGGTTTTACCATGCTACCCGCTCTTTAAGCAAATTAAGTTATAGTCACTAATATTTGTATCCTTAGGTAACTATATGGAGAGATATTAAATAAACTATAATAATTCCCTACTTTCTGTTATAGTTTATTCATATTGATGACATTTTAGACTTAGAAGAGGTACAAAATCATAAAACTCAGAAGACCAGATTTAATATGTATTAACATTTTAAATATGCTTAAAAATACAGCCACTTATTTACTTCCTTTCTTAAGCTTCAGAATATTCTGACTCTAAACCTTAAATATTTCCTCTGAATATAGTAATATTCCTCTTTTGAAAAGGAAGGTTCTTTTGTTAAAACTTGACTCATTGGATTGGAGATTTGACAAAAATACAAAACCATTGTGAGCTTTAAGGACGTATTCCTGAGAGCTTAACACCAAAGTAAGATTGGAGCACTGTCTGCTTAATGATGCAAATACTGCTGGAGCAAAGGTAAATATCAAAACCCAAGGAGAAACTGAAATGTTATTCTTGTCTTTCTCTTACAGTTTTATATTTCACTCTATGATTTCAAGGTTTTATATATGTATTGGCTAGCATTTACAGAAAATGGAATTTGTCAGGTGTTTCTTGTGTTATGGAAATTTTTATCTTACAGCTTTCATCCAGCTGTTTTCTCTTGGACTAGTCATTGCAATGTTTTCTCTTGGACAGTCATTGCAATAAAGACCACAGGAAAAAACAAGCACATTTATTCATGTAGACACTAATTTTTTTGAGAACTCCTACTTCTTGATAACAATTTGCAATCATTGATACATGTATTTGTCTGAAACAACACAGAGTGCAGCTAAGACCAAACCACTAGCATCAATTCAATACCTGATTAACTTCAGAAACACAGATGAGTAGAAATTCTCCTGTAAAGAAATTTAGCATGTTTAAATTTAAAATTATTTCACTAATAAAATAGTCTTTTGGATATTTCATACATAGAACTAGAAGTATAGCATGAAAAGAGATTTTAAGAAGGTTGGACCAAAGGTATAAACAGTGCTCTTTATGTCAGCTCAGAACAGCAAAACACACTGGGGGTGTTGGAATTTTAGACACTCTGCTCCTTTGTCCTTTTATCTTCACACAATTATTCATGGCTATAATATAGTAAAAGGGAAAAAAAAAATCATCCTTTTTGTAAGACAAGTTGATTGCTGTCTCTTTTTGAGAAATAGTATATGCAGAAATGAGGTCACTGTCTGAAATCACTCCCCCATCTGCTCTGTTTAGCCTGTGAGTCATATGGAGTAAGAAAAAAGATTATATGAACCAGAGTTAACATGGAACTGAAAACAATAGAACAGCACAACTACAAAAGAAATGACTACCCTACAGTTTGCCCTATTCCCCTCTATTTGCTTACTAGCTTGGATGCATTAATTAGGAAAATCAGTTGAAGACAAAGCAGTGAGAAAAATAGCATGCCTAACTGTGATTAGAACAGACGAAGAAGCGATCCCAGGAGAACAATGGCAGTCATGATGGAAGTGACCTATTAAGATTCTTAAGCAATGAGAAGAAATATTGAGGGTGTTATGAATTTTATCAGGGATGAGATAATTCTAGTACGTCTTGTCAGTGCAACAGCCTAGTGTGCCTTCTGGTCTCTAGAAATAAATTCCAAGGAAGCTACAGGTACTATATGCACAGTGAGTGATGGCACAGACAGAGATGCAAAGTGGTGACAGAACAACATACAGAAGTTATCAACTTAATAGTTACACCTTGCACTCAAATATTTTTCTGCTGAAAAGTTTATTTCTGTGCTTTTCTCTCATTATTATTATTCAATACAGATTTGACAAAGTTCTCAGATAAACTGTAAATGGACGTGATATCTTCCAAAATAGACAGTATTAAGATTCATTGAAGACAACATTTATTTTCCTTTCAAATATTTGGGTTCATCTACAGAAGTAGGTCAAAACATTGACAACTGTTCATGATCTAAAAATGCCTCTTCAGATGTTTTGAAACTATCTGGGAAACTGGGTCTTAAAAATACATAATAATTTTGGGCAGAATGAAAACTAAATAAAAAAAATTAAGAGGATCAAGGCTGACAAAACTGGAGAAAGACCCATTCTTGGATTCACATGTTGTCCAAAGAGCTAGAGATTTTTTGTTTTTCCCTGCAAAATAAAGTATTTAATATTGCTTGTTTGTTTTACAAGATAGCTTTAACAGGAAAAAAGCCCCATCTGAGATGTGCTTTTCTACACAGCTCTGTGGGTGGCTTGCATAGTGTTTACATCTGCTTTAAGAAGAGAGGAGAAACAACTGCTCACAGGCCTTACACAGCCAAAAGCCAGGAGCTGGAGGCACGTTCACCTCTACCTGAGTAGGTCAACCTTCAGCCCTAGGGCTCAAAATCAGGCTGAGTTCAGTATCCACAAGGGGAAGCTGCTGACCTGCCACTGCAGCACGTGTCCAGAGTCCAACCCAAACCCCAGTCCCCACAGTGGTGGCAATTCAGTCTTCCATAGGAAAGGATAGGTCAAAACCCAGCACCTTCCCATTTGAGGGAGTGCCTGATCACTGACCCACCACCACCAGCCTTTGCTGACAGCACAAGATTTGCCATTTTGATGTTAAAGTAAAGTTTCAATGTGTGCTTTTCTGGCTGCTCATAGAGTATCTAACATCTTGGCAGCTGAAACAGAAAGCAACTGTTTGCATAGACTTAGTCATCCCCCTTTTGATTTCAGTCTTAAATCTACTAAAATGTTTCTTGATGCACTTCTTCAGGGCTGTTACTGAAAGCAAGGGAAGCCATTAATAACACAGGGAAAGATATTTTCACAAAAACATGAAAAAACCATGAGACTTCAGAGTTCATCAAGGAGCAGCCTCAAGCAGAAGGATTGTTTATTCAGTGCTTTGAAAGGGAAGGAGAAGGAGAAGCTAATGCAAGGATCAAACAAAATGAGGTGTGGAACATTCATTAAAAAATAAAAGTGTTGATGACAAACAGGATGACTTTTTAATTGTAAAATATTCAATATATTGAATATAATAAATGGGGGTTTGTTACTTGGTTAGTATTTTCTGGGCAGGACAGAGAAGGAATAGAGAATTTTTCATACATTTAATAAATTCCTACTATTAAAGCCTTTATTAAATGTTTTTTTTTTAAAGCAAAAAAAAAAACCCAAAAACAGTTGCCACATTCTTGGCAAACAAACCTATGAGCTCACTACAAGTCAAAGAGACAAAATAAAGCCGTTATTACTGCTTAAAAAATAAAAAGTCGATTAAAATAAATTTTTAACAGTAGGCTTTCTAAAAATTCAAACCATTGTTCAAAACTAGCTCTAGTCTAGGGATATGTGCTCCAGCCCCTTGGCTCTTCCAACAAGAAAGTGAGCATGCAACAGTCAATACGTAAACTAATCGCTGAATTCCTGTCCTAAGTAACATAAAGGTGTGAATTTAGCTTGTATTTCTAGGATCTGAGTTTGCATTTGGAGCTAATATAAATCTTGTTCTTACAAAAATAACATTTTTACTAAAAGAAAGTACTAAAAGAAAGGATTTTCATTACTTCCTTAAGCCCTAAGCCTTCAAATTCTTCTGTGTTTTTTCAACTTTGCTAGCTGGCAGTGGGACCAGAAATATGATGTGATATTTCATTATTACTAGTTGAATATCTAAAATGCTGAAAACTTGTAAGCAGAAAGAATGAATGCACTTGCAGTGAGATTTGTTCGGTGA
Source organism: Pedionomus torquatus (assembly GCA_013398155.1). NCBI lineage: Eukaryota > Metazoa > Chordata > Aves > Charadriiformes > Pedionomidae > Pedionomus > Pedionomus torquatus. Next base: position 143,053 of record VZRU01015654.1, on the reverse strand, counting down.
CTACATTGATCTGCTGAATATTAAAATTTGCAAAAATCTCTCATTTTCTTTCAGTTGACTGCAGGTATAATGTCTCTGCAGGTAAAACAAAGCGAGGTGGATACAGCTCAACTCATTTTTCTCGATCTCACTTCACCCCAGACCCATTCTCATAAGGCATAGCAAAATACACTAAATTAATAAAGCTGATTCAACAGCTACAATTCTTCTAATACTTCAAAAGAAGAACAGTAACCACTGTCACAGCCTGCTGGGTGACAGCCCTGAAGGATTTACATGTATGGTTACAAAATGACAGAGAAAATGCATTTGAACAGAAACTTCTCCCAGCCAAGACAGCCTTCACCTGTTTCTAATTAGGACTCCATCACTATGTTTGCAATCCCAAATGCTAGTAATGCTCACCCTCCTTGAAATTCTGCTGGCTCATCCCCACCCCCATAAACACTACAACCTTTATTGCATCAGTGACCCCTCATTGGAGAACTGCTGCCTAGGTCTTTCCCTCCCCGATGCTATATTTGTATCCAGTCAATGAATCTGAAATCCCCTGCTAATTACCATCTAAGCTGTTATAAAGAATCTACACGTGTTACTGGATGAAAGAGGATTACTGTACTTTAAACTTAGCAAAGCTTGGTGATCCATGTGCCATAGGACTGGACATCATAATGGGTGCAAGTTCACAGACAGCACTTGGGGCAGCATTTCCCTTGCTGTGGGGTTTAGTTGCTACCACTACTCTGCTTCTGCTGAAATACCCAAGTCTCTGTTTATGCTAGTTGTGTAACATGCTAAGGAGCACATGTTAAAAAAAATACTACCAATATGTGCTGAGTAATATCTTTAGTTAGGTGTGTTTACAATTCTTAAGGCTATAGAATTGTTTCAAGAGAACAGTGGCAGATTTTCTCAGTGGTGTTTATGGCCTTTAAAAATGCCTCTGCAATCTATTTTGGAGTTAATGTTTTTTGTTTACAACAATAATTAGAAAAAAGTAAGTAAACATCTTACCATAAGAGCTCAGACAGTGATCTTAAGCTTTTGTTTATCTCCCAATCTAAATATTTTAGATATACAGAATTCCTGTTTAATGAACAAGTTAGTAGTTGAAGACAGCATGAGAGTAAGTATCAAGCACTCCATCGTATTAAAATGTGTTTTCAAATTTGATCACATAATTTTAATAAAAGCAAAAAAACCCACTTTGATTTAGTTTATAAATGGGAGGGGGGAGGGGAGAAAAGCTCAACTTCATTAATAATTTGCACACTACCTAAAGTTACACAGCTCCATTAAGTGGCACTGCAAATAATTTGCTCCCTCCATTTGTAGGCCGACTGAAAAGAGGATCACAAGGATATCAAAGATCTGCATAATATCTTCCAAGGCCCGTGCCTTTTCCAGAGAAGGGAGGGGATTATCCAGTAGAAAAGAGATTATCTCAAGAGTGTCCAGGAAGGAGACTTTTGAGAAAGACAGCACTTGCAGGAGAAGGAAACATCCTTTGCACAGCTAGGAAGCATTGGAAGACAGGCATACAACTTGCACTGAAACCTCAGTCTTTGTCTTTCAGAAAGAGATGGACTTAAAGTGGTCCTTTGGCAGTACAGAGCATCAAAAGTTGTTCCTCACCTTGTGTATACCTACATTTCAGCTCTAAAACATTATTAGCATTAATTAATATTTTCTTTAGTACATCTTTTCTTTACATGAAGTGAATAAAAAAAACAAAACCAAACCAAAACAACAACAACAACAGCAAAAAAAAACAAAAAAAGAAAATAAGCAACCTACAAGAAAAGTCTGCTTCTAGGGATTTCTTCAAGCATTCAGTTTAAAAGGACACAAAGTTGAAGAAGTATGGAAAAAAAAATAGGTGAAGAAAAACTGCTGAGTTACAAACCTTAGAAGACTGACTGCCCAGAACTCCTGGATTTTACAAGTTTTTGATGACAAAACAGGTAGAAAAATGACTAAGACACTTACTAACAATAAAAGATAGAAAAATTATTTCAAATTGAATTTTCAAGAAAAATTAATTCTTTAGAAATTATTTTCATTATCAGTAGCATGAATTATCATGTCCACCACAGGGTAAGATCCATTACTCATAGGTTAGTTTAATCAGCATCAGTAGCTTTGGGAATCTTTTACTGAAAATAGACCCTTAGGAGATTCTTGTCAACTTTGAAAATAAATAAATGAATAAATAAATCTGCTAGACAAGTCATTCGTGATGCTCATTTCATCTGTGGCACATCTATCCTATAACAGGGCAACAAAATAACACGCCACCAATGAAGTATTTGCTTATGCAGTTAAGTATTCCACGTAAAGTAAAGCAATTTTTTTTTCTCCCGAGTCATACAATGCATTTGCATTAAAAAAAAAAAAAAATCTGTAGAAAGACAAAGCTAATTATTTTACAGATATCTATCAATTGAGAACTCATCTACAAAGGTCAAAATTTTACATAGTATTTCTTCATTGAAACGAGCTAGACTCTTTGTCCTGGTACCTCATGTTATTGAAGTCCATGGTTAAACACTTGCCCAATAATTCATTAACCCCAAGTTAAGATTACTTTCCTTGTGCCCTCATTCAGCCATTCTCAAAACACTGAAAACCAGAAAATATTCTCACAGAAAACATCTGAACTATAAAACTTCTAACTCACACAAATGGCCAATTCATACAGGCAGTAGGGCAATGAACTTCAGAAAGACTCCAGAAATGTGTAGGCAGGACTGGAATGAAAAAACATGGACCTCCCCTAAAACACCCTCATTATGCCCCACTACAGCAGTAACACAAGACCATGGCTTTTTTTCTCCAGAGATTAAATAATCTAATATTTTTGGCATATACATAAAAGTTTTGCCATTAGGAGGAAGAGTATAAAGTTTCCATGTCTTCCATTATTTCCCTGCCCTCTTTATGAAACCTACTTAAAATTTCCAGCTAAAAAGTTAACCAAGTTATATAAGGTGTCATGGTAGCTGTCTATAAAGGACCAAATTGTATGATTTTGCTTCTTGCCTGAATCCAGCTAAACTCTTTGTCCCAGCAACTCATGACTCAGTTTCAGAGACAGGCTCCTCATTTCCCCAGGAAGTCATTAACTCAAAGTAAAGATTGCCCAGTGGCGCTTGCTTTTATAATGGCTATAGAAATCCAGTTATAGAAATCCACTTCAAATAAGAAAAGGTTATATACTTTTATGTAATAGCTTCAACACTCTTATTAACACATTTTGGGCATGACAGCATCTTCAATTTTCTTTCAATGGTTACCAGTTCTTTTTCGTGAATGGTCACAATCAAACCTCTCAGGGAGCATCTGAGTGCTCCCAAATATAATTTCCCTACATGGGTCTACCTAGCTTTCCCAGTCTCTCACCTTGGCAGTGATCTCATGTCAGTTAACGTTAATAATTTCACCAGGCTAACAGCAAGCATACATTTTAATGCTTTGCTGCCCATATAAATAAATCAAGTCATGCTAACGTTTCCAACTTTCCTAATGCAAATGCCGAGACTGACTCTGCAGCTGAAAGAGGCCATCATTTGCCTCCTTCAATAGTATTTACAAAATAAAAGGAAATCTCAGTGAATTCTCTTTCTTCCTACTGCTGAAGGGCAAATACATCATCATCTTTTTCTCCAAGGACAGTATCTGAAGTCACATAGAGAATAAGGTTTTGACATCCTATTCAAACTGAAATCTCTCACCTTTCCTGGCAGAAAATCTGTGGAGGTAACTTTACTTTGAGATAACCTTTTAAAAATTATTTAACACAGTAATTTTGTGATTAGCACTGTTAACTAAGACAAGCATGCAATAGTGTGTCTTTTCACATAGGTGATTAAAAGCCATCTCAGCAGTTATGGCTAGTTAAAACAATCAGGTAACACGATAAGAGAGTTGGCCCAGAAGCATGCTAAGGACTTGATGCAACGCTGACATTCTACTTAGCTGGGTTTAATCTCTGCTGCAACCATGGTCCTTTTCAAGCCTGCTCCATAAAAGGCAAGAGATATAAAAGAGGAACTAAAGATGACCAAACATTAATTGAAATGTGACTTTAACATTTTTTTTCTCTACACGATGTGATCTTTTTAGTATGTAGCGATAGATTTGCAGCATGATGGCCTAAGGATAAAATCAAGGTTTGCAGGGAACAGAAGGTAACAGTACCTGGATAAAACAAAGCAAGCTTGCAGTTACCATTCCTTAATAACCTGATAAAGTTACTCTTAAACAACAGCTCTCATATTTGCCTCCCTCCAGCTTTATCAGAGAGTCTAAGGGAAAGACATTGCCTCTTTTTATAAGCCATTTACTTTTTCATCGTGCTGCTTCAAAAAGGTCACAAAATTTGGATCAGTCTTTTCACAAGTGGTGGGAAGACTGTAATTATATTCCTGCATCACGGAAGGAGGCTTAGTAGGAGCCAACGTATACCAAAGATGAGCAAGGTGGAAAAAGAGTGTAGGAAAAGGAGGTGCATGGTACAGAGAGACTCCCATCTTTCTGAATGTTCCTATTCAACTGCAGTAGCATTTTCCCAAAACATTTTCCCTTTCCCCCTAAATGACAGCATACTGGAAGCCACTTTGCAAAAACCTCTCCTCCCTTCCCCCACATCATGTTATTCTTTACATCTTCTCTCTTACGCTGAGAAAATGATGCAGAAAGAGTAGCCAGTGTTTTCCATGCCAAATAATTTGTTGACTGTTAGAGGGCATATGGGCAGGACAAGCACTGCCTTCAGCAGAGTATCTGTGCCCTCTGTCATTATTTTCTGCTCTCACTGCCTGTTCCTAGCTCAAAGCAAGCCCTACTTCCGTCCGCTACTCGCAGCAGTCATTTAAAGGACAAGAGTTTTTTTGTAACTGTGCTGCAATTCACAATGCAACACAGAAAGCCTCATTCCTTCTTCACTTTTTATCTAGGAATGAACACAAAAGATGTGGTGGGGGAAGGGAAGGGGAAAAGGAAGGGTGCCCCAATGTTTCTTCTAACATACATAACATACGCTGCAATGTTTGCAGAAGAATTTAATGTATATTATCTGAGTTACCTGTAGAATATTAAATATTATAATAATATAGGTGTATAATATAATAATATAGGCAATATAAACTACCTGTAGAATATTAAAATATCAGAGGTTGATTAATTTCATTCCTGTATCCACAGAAGAAGAAATACAATTATTTTTATTTGGAGTAATTATCTGTCTCTGAAAAATTACTTTTTAACTGTTATTTGAAACTAGTTGCTATGTTGGTAAGGTACACATTTTAAATACATGAGAAGTAACCACTGCAAGTATTACTGAGACTTATCTACCATAATGCACTAACACCATTTATATAAAAATGTTTAAATATGATTTTCCAAAGATAAATTCTTTCTTACATATGAATGGATTTTTAGAGTTCTTTTGCGTGCTGCTTTATTAATAGCTACAGTTTTATAATATTCTAACATCATGTATACTAGCAGAATAGAGCAAAGAGGCGTTTAAATTCATGAAAGTTTAGAAAATCATGTTTCCATGCCAAACAAAACAGACTGAAGTCCTTCTCTTACTGTCACTCATCTCATCAGTAACCTCACCGTGAAAGTCTTCATTTACATTGGCAAAATATTTCCAAGAAGTTATTTGTGCCATGACATATGTATGAAAATACCCAATTTCCAATTCAGTTTGCCATTGCAAATTCAAGAGTAGATAAAGTTTTAGTTTTCTGTAGATACTAGGAGTGCCTTTGCTTAAAACCAGGATGAACTGTATTGGATTTGAAACAAAGCTGCAGACACAATCTCATGAGACTCTGACCCCCAGGGAAAATAGCCAACATAAAGTTCCAGCTACTTAATCATTCTACAATAATAATAAAAAGTAATTTAATAAACAATAATAATTTCTTAAATTATTATTTTGCTATTGTAATTCCTGATAGTTAAAAAATGCAACCAAGCACAACAGCGAAAAAAAAAAAAAAAGAAAAGAAAAAAAGCCCCAAACCTCTTTCATTGCCTTCATTTTTTCTCTAAGAACAAACCATGCCTAGCCTGCCCTGTAATAATTTTCTTGTGTCATTAATTGCCCTTTATATTTCTTTGAACTAAGCATGCATAAGATAAAGATAATGTGGTCTCAAAATATCTCCAGAAATAAGCCAAATTTTCTCCTTCTGCAGGAGCAAAGTTTAGCTAGGTCAATTGAATTAAATTCTGTTTTGTTTTCAGGGCAAATATTTTACTCACTTAATCAACAACTTTTTTTTCCATAGATGATGTGCATACAATAAGCAACAGAATTAAAACATCGCAACCTTCACTGAGACAAGGTGAACAACGTAGTAAGATAAAACACTCTTTGCTCCAGATAACTTTTGCCTTTGGAAAATCAATTGGAACTTAACTCTTACATATTTTGCCTGACTTAGTTTGTTATTACATAGGAAAATACACTATGCATCTAGGGAAAAGAAGGTGTATGGCCTACTTCAGGACTGCCTCCCACTCTGAGAGGCAGAACCCATTTGCTGCAGAGGTAAAAGGCAAAATGACAGCAGTGCTGCCCACCGGGGAGGCTTCCTGAAGCTCTTCAGGCAGCAGTAGTGAGTGGGAAAGGGAGGACCTCAGCCATATTGCACTTGATGGTAACTTTCAACTGCAAATATGGCAATTTTAAAGCAGAATTCTACTACGTGTTCAGGAAAAGAAAAAGAAAAAATAAAGAAGAATTTTTCTCCTTTTTAAATAAATTTAAAACCTTTGAAACTATATGAAAGGCTCAAAATACATTTCCATTTTCTCTGTTATCATATGAAGTTGAAATAGAATTATTATATTTATTGAAATATAGGCTGGAAAGCTCTGCAAAGAAAGAATGATGCTCTCACTTTGTGCCTGTTTCAAAATGTTATTTTCTTAGTGCCAGTCTGTGTCATTGGAAAACGTCCAACTGACTACAGGTAAGTATATAACTTAGAGGTATATCTCCATCTCTGGGATGCAGGAGAGTGCAAATTATGTATTGGCCCTCTGTGTTGTCCTAAAACAGTGTAATTGTATGCTCTCTGATACAAGAAACTCATGACAAATCTAGCTTACACTCCCTGCTGCAAGAGCACCTCCCATATTTTTCAGTTATAAAAATATCAGAACTATTTGTGTTCTGAAGGGGACAGAATAGTTTGAGAGCAACAAACAGGTTCGTAAGAACCAACATGACGCTTTCTCAGCCTTGTTTGTTAAATGCCAAATGCTATTTCGTTTTGCAGCACTTAAGCCCACCAGCTCTGTTGCAAAATTCACTGGTTTCTCCAGCCTACCTCAACACCGAGATTTTTTGTTCTTACACGCAGCCGGCAGTCTGGCAAGCTAATCGCCCTCTGCTGATTCTGCCAGATGTCTGTGAAATAGAAAGCTGCCCACCACCAAACAGACTGGCAGTTTTATGACTGTGACAATTGCTTGTGGCAAAATTATAATTAGTACACCAATGTTGCTATGCATTCTAAATTGGATCACACTGGTTCCTGCTCCAGTTTTTTTAGACCCTCTGAATATGATTTTTAAACAATTGTGAAAACAACTACATGCTCATTGCCATTAAAACCAACATGTACCATATCTTAGTATTGGGCACAATGATGTGTCTCTTGCTACTCCAAGAGACAGTGTAAATGGCAAAGACTATGTTGTGTTGGTCCAGGGAAGGCTGTCAATGTTGTTCTTAGAGTTATAAAACATCTTTAGGTGATTAGAGATAACAGTCCTTGTAACATCTCCAAGTGGTTGCCAACATACAGATTATACAGACTTTCAGTTAAACAGAATGCTCCACACAGGGCTGTTGCTGTGATTAAATATTTTTCATGTGTGTTTCCATTCCAAGCATTTTTAAACACCTCTAAGCAAGGGAGAGTAGGAAGAGAAATTTGACATGCAGAGAAAAAGACTCGGAAATTTAGCATTTCACAAAAAATGTTCTTGAGAAGGTCAGACACGGTGCATTTCTCCTCAGTTGCTACCCAAAAGTGGGTCTTTTCTCACTGACTAATCCCTGGGAATGTGGAATACGCAATCCCACCAAACTAATTCTTAGATACGATTGGTATTGATTAAAGAGGAAACAGGCAAGATATACAACTCCCTTTAACCAGCTCGATGGGTTATTTGCAGCCTGGTGCAGCTGGCATGAGGTCCCACTGTGGTGGCTGGTAGTGGGGAAGGAGTCACCTTTCCAGGGGCTGTTTCCTCAAACGCTTGTTCCTGTGTGAGGAACCGATGCCTTTTGAACAACACAGCTGTGCTGCACTGAAACAAGGCTTTCAAATTATTTGCCTTTCTGTCTAATTGCCCTAAACATGGAAGCAGAGAGCAAAAGCTCTGATGGACAGCTTTGCTAATTGTTTCTAGGTGTGGCCACCTGTTGCATAAAGCTTAAGCAAAGCTGGTGACTTTTGCTCCTTTCAAGCAACTTGCTGGAGCCAAGAAAAAGCAATCTGAAGAAGAAACTGCTCAGTCTGGGGAGAAGAGCTGTCTGGTCTCACAGCCCCCCTCTGCTAATAAAAATCAGAAAACAGCAGAGGCAAATGCACATTGCCCTCTGATAAGTTCATGGAAAATAGCCCACCTTGGGCTCTCCTGATTCAAACAGGAAGCATCATAGATGGTGGCTTCTTCACATAAACTGTTACCTATTGTAAAGCCTGGCTGAAATCAGCTGCGTATGGTGCACTTGCAGACTAGTAAAACAAGCCTGACATGAAATGGAGAGCATAGTAGGCATGCTGAATACCATTTTGAGGTAGTTGAGAGACAAGAGTTAAGATGACTGTCTGGCTCTGCCAGCAGGAGTTTTCTACAGATGCTTCCTGCCATGGGGGTGATGGCAGCTGCCAGGGCTTTCTGTAATCTCTGGCATCACAAAGGCAACTCACCTTTGGATAGACACACAAGGAGGGCCTGGAGGTGCTGCCCAGCAGAGTTTTACAGCTTAATGCACACACAGAGCAAGCAGCGAGTGAGCAGACCTTGCAATGACCAGGAAAGATTTGCAGTGAGTTTGCTAACTGGCTTTTTGCGAGTTTTATAATCAAGTTTTTGAGTACTGCAGCAAACACTGCAATACAAGGCATCTTTGTATCCGTTATAGAACAGCAGCACTTAGCAAAAAAAAAAATACCTCGCTGGCCAGAGTCTTCAACAGGGAATGTTCAAATGAACATACAGGGAGCAGCGGATATTGCTTCCCTAATGGCAACATGCCTTTTAGGCATTTAGCAACAGCAGATACAACCAAAACAACATTTGTACACTGCCACTGCATGAGCTGTCCTCCAGTTCTGGTTTTCTAGAAGTCAGGTGTAAGGTCATGAAGCCATAAGGCTGGGAAAAGACTGAAACGGCTTTGCTACGTGATTAAGGCAAACAAAGAGAGAAGAGAAACCCCTGTGCCCCTGAGGCTCCTGCACACTCCTCACATTCACAGTCACCTAGCTAGGATGTGTGGGCATCTCCAGAGGACATGGAACAACATGGCAGAGCACTGTCACAGGCTGCCCAGAAAGGTGGTGCTCTCCAGCTCTGGAGATGTTCAAAACCCACCTGGACAAGTTCCTGCATGACCTGCCCTAGGAAAACCTGCTTTGACAGGGGTTCTGGACTGGGTGATCTCCAGCGGTCCCTTCCAACCCCGTATCATTCTGTGATTCTGTGATATCTCAAAGAACATCAGCAGCCAGCTTTGAAAATTCAACTCTGAGGCTAACCTGTGCTGATTATAGATTGCTGTGGTCACTATCATTGCGGTAATGACCTAAACACTGTTTACTGTTCAGGATAAGCCTTTCTGTTGCATCATATTTTGAAAGGAAATATTCTTTCAAGATGATTGCATTGTTCAAGGCCTGACAGCAAACAAGCAAATCAGCCTTATACATACAGTGATTAGTCCAGCCAGAATAAAAAGGAAAGAAACAGAGACAAAAGCTCTCCTTCTGGGCATCTTCTTTATCATTATGCATGATGAATCTTAAAAAAAAGCCCTAACCCAAATATCAAACAAGAAAGAAACACTGGCTTTAAATATCTGCCTTGAATAAGGAAAGGCATCAAATCAAATGTGTGGGCATACAAAAATTATTTTATTGATTTTGAAGCCTTCTGTACCTGTTTATTTTCTACATAAGATAAAAAAGTTTTATGGATTTGTTGGTTTGTTTTAAAAAATGTATATTTGCCCAACTGATTTTTAGAAAGAATCACTGCAAGGTATCAGCTCTTAAATATACTTAAAAATAAGTATTTCTTAGCAACATGACCCAAGTCTCTTGGAAATTCAAGACAAAATTCACTGGAAATGCTGTTAGAATATACTAAAAAATTCAATGTCCATGAAGTAGCACTCTGTAATATACTATTATTAATCTAAGATATTATTGAAGCTACTGGTAGCAAAAAAGTAACTCTCCCATTGCCACACTAACATTTTTATATCTGGAGTAAAGAAGATCACTGAAAAGCAAGGAAGAAAACAAGACAAGGAAAAATATTTTTGTGGTTTTTATGGACACATCGAAAGAGTCAGGGGGCAAAATCTCTACTACTGTAGATTAGCAATGAATAAAGGATGGCTAAGGAGCAGCTGGAAAGCCCAAAGAGACCAATAGCTTACATTTTTCTGCAGGAATGGCATACAGCAAGTAGCAAATGCTGTGTTATAAAGCACTCACTTGTGTATTGCACAGTTTTCTCCCACTGGCATTTGTTCTTTTTAGACTGTTTTTACAGATTGGTGTCATAGAGTTTGTGTGCTGCAAAACCAGACAGAAAATAGGAAACAATCGATCCAGTTAAACATTAGAGATTTATAGGCAGTTAATAATTAATTGGATTAACTGTTTTGGTGCAGCAGTTCGGAAAATAGCTCGAGGACTTTAGGGATGTAATGGAGAAGCTACAGTCAAAAGCAAACCCTATCCCCATCTTCTCCTGCAAAACACCCACCTCTTTCTTTTCATTTAGCCTTGCTAAAATTTCCCATTGATTCATACATTTTATGAATGCACATATTAAATGATAATGTCTTCTATGGTTTTGCTTTGTGAGTGAAAATACAAATTGCCAGAAATTCAAAGCAAAATCCACAAAAACAGAAAAACAGTAGGAAATTTCACATAAGCATTTGCCAACAGGGTGTCTTTCACCTTGTTTCACAGGTGCTATCATCAATGGTTAACGTCATTGAAACAACTAGCACAAAATCTCTTCTCAATATTATGGTTTGCATGGGAGAAACATCTGTGATTAGCACTATGTGTTTAGGGGTACATGCATGTGCCAACTAGAGGAGGGAAAGCACTATTCCTCCTGTACATAACTCTAGCTAAGCAAAACAACTGGAATTATCATCTTTAGCATACAGCGTAGTCATTACAGTACCCAAACCTCAACAACACAAAATGCCTGTTATGCTGTTCCAGGAACTATGAAAAGCTTAAAGTCAAAAGTGTTACAGATGTAGGGGTTGTATTGATCCATTACCATCCCCTCCCATTCACTATTTTGTCCACAGTTGCACCTCCAAGCACTATCCCATAACCTTCTCTGTGGAAAACCAGTAACAAAAGAATGGAATCCAAGGGAATACACAGCTTTTATAAGATGTTAGACAATTTGGCTATTAATAACACTTGATGTCACATTGTCAAGGAAGCAAAAATGCTACTGAAAGAGAGCTAAAATAGGCCAGCTTTGACTCAGTATGACTGCGAGAGCCGCAGCTGGCCAAAGGCAGCCTCACTGCAACTCCAAAATAATCATGCTCTTTAAACTATCTGGCCAAGATCTGTGTTTTTAGTGATTTTGCTGTCAGTAAATTAAAAACAATAAAGAGACAGCTAATATACTTGCTGTAATTTGAATGTTATTTCATGTTAATTAGCCAGGTCAGCCTTGCTGCGACACTTGAATTAATTTTGAAAAAGTGGTATCATCAGTTCACTGCTAGGTAGCACTGACAGAGCTGTTCAGCAGCTAATCCATCACTCAGAGACAGAAGCAGCATTTTGTATGAAACTACAAAGCTTCAGGGATTGCCTTTTCTCTGTGACCCACTGATGGAGCCTGTTATTAGTATTAATGTTTTATTAACAAAGATACTAAATGAAAGAGACATTTTCAAACATGCCTGGACTTGGGACCCCTAAACTCTCCGTCAGTTTATTTCCCAAAAAGACAGAGCACTTGTAATTGCAAATGAGGATCAGCAGCCATCTCTGCTGATCTGGCTAACCATTTGTCCATGGTCACACAGGCACAGGCTACACTGTGTGCCATAAAGCAGGGATCCCCTCTGTACCTCCAGCACCACCAAACATTGCAGGAGGATAGTGCCAGCATGACATTGCTGTGAGGCAAATTTTATTAAAGAAAGGGTTTGCATTATGGCAGCAGAGAGATGCTTTCTCCCTGCTCCCAGCACTGCTCTGTTTTGCTCAATGCTGGTGATAAGTTTGTGCACCCCTGGGGAAGCCCGCAGCACCCCTGATAGATCCACTATGTTCTTCTGAACAGCCTTTTCCCTATCTTCACTGTAAAGTTATTATCTCACTTTGTTCTTCATAGATGCTGCTTGGAACACCTTAGTGACAACCTGCTTAGAGGAGAAAAAGGAACACTTCTCCTCTTTGACTATATACAACATACATACAAATGTACACAAATACACAAATCCAATAAAAGATTCATTCTTTCCAAAAGTAATTACTAAAGGTTAGCTCCCTAGAAGACAAATACAGTTGATTAAGAGTGGTTATTGTTGTGTATTAAAATAATTGGTTTTGTAGCCTTAACAGAACCTCTTAAAATACTTTAAGAAACCACAGTTTGCTACCATCAGTGAGAACTGCATTTATCACACAAAAATAGAAAATAAACAGGCATGTGACATTGTCTCATACTGGTCCCAGGCCAACAGTTTATTATTACGTAATTATGGGGGCAGTTTCTTCAACTGAAGATGTCAAATTGGGTAAGATACTTTCACTTGACAAGTCTACTAGGTCACTTTCTGACTGTTGATAATACCTCTGTAGCTTGCTCTGACAGGAGGCACATTTTAAATATCAGTAAAAAAATTATTCTAATTATTTATCAGATCATGAAAAGAGTAGTTTAGCTGTAGCTTTCTAACCTAACTGAAGAAAAGACAGTAAGTCAGTAGAAAGAATCCAACCTAATTGATCATTGTTTTAGGTCGATCATCCCTAAGTGTCAAAGGTTATAAATAAATAAATAAATAATAGTAATACCTGTCAAGATTTTTTTTTTTTCTGGTTAGACATTGTGCAATTGTTCTGCATTCCCTACACTCCTGCTGAAGATAACATATGGCCACATAGGAAACTTTGCCAATGCAGTACACAAAGCAAGCACATCTTTTCTCCCCATCACAATACTTAAAACAAAACTAACTCTAACTTCAAATGCAAGATCTTAGTGCATCTGATGCAATTTTTTCCCAAAGAAAAAGGAATAGCATTTTAATGCCTGAAAAACAGATACTTCCAGCTTGGAACCATAATGTATGGTTGCTATGGTGACATAACCGTTGGCTAAATTCAATCAGTTTCCCCTATTATTTTGGTATTTTGTTTGAGAAAACACCACTTGAAGAAAGCTCCCTTCCTTCTTCCTTTCACACATATCATTTCAGAGTACTCAATGGGCTTATTATTGTACTGATCCTTCTGACACCATCTCCCCTTGAAGTAAAGCCCCTTCTTGAGGAAACCCCGAATAAGCACCAAGAATAAACAGCTTATAAACTGTGGAGACATATGTCACACTGCATTCTTCTTTTACCTCTGTCTTACCTAACTGATACATTCCTATATCCCTATACACTAATCTGTGGATTTTATTTTTTTAACTACGTGTTTTTCTTTTCTAGCTTTCTGAAAATAAGCAGAATTATGTTTTCAGAAACACAGAAGTTTTAGCCACATTTTGCAACCCCACAATGACATGTGCAATGTTCAGCATCACTAAAACTGGGGGCTTTCTAGAGTCACTAAAGTTGCACTTTCCAGACAAGACAACTATTAAGGTTCAGTGAGGGAATTCTAGAAAAATCTGATAATAGTAGATGGGAGATCAATTTACTCCCACAAAATATATCTAAAATTGCCTTGAAAACTGTGCAAAATGAGTATAATTAAGGTGGGATCAGAGAAACCTCAGCACAGGAAAGACATGGACCTGTTGAAGCCCATCCAGAGGAGCGCCACAAAAACAGAGGGCTGGAGCGCTTCTCCTTGCTCTCCAGACAGGCTGAGAGAATTGGGGGTTGTTCAGCTTGGAGAAGAGAAGGCTCAGGGGAGTCTTGATTGCAGCCCTTCAGTACTTAAAGGAGGCTTATAAGAAAGATAAGGACAAACTTTTCAGAAGGCCTATTGTGATAGGAGAGGGGGTAGTGGTTTTAAACTAAAAGATGATAGATATAGACTAGACATAATGAACAAATTTTTCACAATGAGGGTGATTAAATGGTGGGACAGGTGGCCCAGAGAGGAGGTAGGTGCCCCATCCCTGGAAACATTCCAAGTCTGGATGGATGGAGCTCCGAGCAACCTGTTCCAGTGGAAGATGTCTCTGCCCGTGGCAGGGGCATTGGACTAGATCTGTAAAGGTCCAACACAAACCATTCTGAATCTGTAATGATAGATAGGTGCTGATCTGCACCTGCAGAGTGCCTCTACATTGCAAACATTGAAATGGTAGCAGTCTCTATGCATGACCTTGTGGTAATTTTCAAGGAAAACCTAGTTTTGAACAAGACCACAGACGCAGATGTTAGCAAAATGCGTCTTTACACATGCAGAGACAGACATTGAAGCACAGTATCTTCCAGCCCAGCACTTTCCTTCCTTTTCAGCCCAGCCCTGTGTTACCACCCACTGAAGCAGGTCCCAGGTTTACCAATGGCCTTGAGCCAGCACTGAGGAAAAAAGAGTTGTTCTGCCTCCTCGCCCTGCTGTTCAAAAAGAAATGCTACCAGAATAGATGATCTTTTGAATCAGGGAGTAAAGCCTGAGCCCAGACAAGCCTGGTACTGTCTACAGCATCTCAGTAACCTCAGGGATTCCTTTCAGCCTTCTGCTCTTCCTCCTTGTCCTTGCTGTTCATTCATCATAAAAACAGACAAGCTCATATTTTAATGACAACCCGAGAGATCTCTTTTCCTCTCTTTCCAGCCAAGGACATTAGATTCAGCTCAAGATAGTGTTTCAAAATGTTTTCCAGGCTTAAAAAACTCATTAAGTTTTTAATACATCCTTAAGAAATTAAATAAATAAATAAATATTTTGTGCTGCATCTGAAAATTAATCTAAACCAGACAAACAGCTCCCAAATACAAGTTGTGGTAATAATAGAATTGTACATATTTTGATTTTAAGAATGGTTTTCACACTGATGTGGCAGCACACAAACCTCACATCCAACCAAAGGAAAAGGTCCTGCTTAGATGTATGGTTTGCAGTGGTGACATGCCTGAGGCCATTATTTTGCCATATTATTTCAATTCCACTTTTATTTCTATTCTGAAGGTACGTAGTTAAGTCGACGGTAAAGGAAACAAAGCACACTGCTTGCCAGTAGAGAGAGAATTGAAAGAAAATTTAATGTGAATAAACCATGAATATTTCAAGGTTTTACAAAGGATTGCCTGCAACAAATCTGCAAAGCAAATCTGAGTCTGTCACAGAATGTGTTAGCTTTATTTGCATTAATTTCTTTGTACTAAACCCTCACTGACTGATGCCTGACAGAAGAGATTTATTTTGTGCACCAAAGGCTCTTACATTTGGAGTTTACAATGAGCAGATGGGAGCAAATGAAAGTAATGATCTTTTTCCTCCAGTGTATTTAAATAAAGCACCAGATATTTCCTGGTGTAACAACAAAATGGAGCTAATGCCATTTATGAATATTACTGCATTTTCTATGCTCGGAAATACTTAGGAGGTTTGACAGACTTTCAGGTGGTATTAAAAAGACCTTTCAGGATTCTGGTCTGTATTGTGGAATAAGGTAAGTTTTAAAAGACCAAGACACTAATGACATCAAAAACTTCACCTGATAGGTACCATAGCAACACCACCACCAAACTCTGATGAGTTCTAGAAGGTGTCGGAAACATTTAAGCAGTTTCACTGAATTTTCAAAACAGATTTACAAAGGTTAATGCACACCAATTATTTACTTGCAGGCCCTCTGAAGGTGCTGTGTTTTGAAGCATGTAATTGAGGGAGGATAGTAGAAGTTCACGTTTCATGGACTGTCTCAGCTAGATGGGATAAACATGCCTGAGAGGCCACAGTACCCTCTTTAGATAAAAACTGTCCTAAACCTTATGGCCAAGGACTTTGTCTAGTATTGTGAGGTAAAGTGCTTTAAGTTGCATCCTCACTATTGATTTGAGTCCTTTCTGGTGAACCTAATTTGAAAGTCTCAGTGACAGGACAAGAGGAAATGGGCACAAACTTGAATGTAAGTAGCTCCATCTAAACACAACAAGGAACTTCTTCGCTTTGAGGATGGCAGAGCACTGGAACAGGCTGCCCAGAGAGACGGTAGAGTCTCCGTCTCTGGAGACACTCAAAATCTTCCTAGGCAAGTTCCTGTACAACCTGGTCTAGAAGGACCTGCTTTGGCAAAGGAGGTTGGTCTAGATAATCTCTAGAGGTCCCTTCTGACCCCATAGCATTCTGTGAAAGGACAGTTACATAAAGGAAAAATGAAACTTCAAAGACAAATAGTTTTGGCAAGAGATGAGCTGTGCACATTGAAGTGTGGAAGCAGAGATGGTACAGCCACAAAGCCAACACCTGAGATAAGCACCCACATGAACACTTGAAAGTTTAAAGAGGCGGGAAGTAATTACAGATAACTTCCACAAATTGCTCATCAAAATCAATTCAACGATTTCCCATTCCTTGCTACTTTTTCTTTTCTGCCCTTAGCTTATTTTTTACTTTGCTGTTCCTGTGCCTGTGTTCTCCTTCTATGTTTTGGGTTTTTTTTCAGAGAATGATGGATTCAGAACTAGTGAAGCCCCAGTAACAGCTGGTGTGAAGGCAAGGTCATTTCAGAAGTATAGTAGAAGCCTGTTTTTGACAAAGAAAAGATTTGGGAATGGCAAGTTTAAATTACTGCAAAATAAGGAAGTGCTTGCTGAACACTTGTTTGCTTTCTTAGCTCTTGTGAGGAGAAACCAATAGAAAACAGGATGTCTTAATTGTGCCCTCTGAATTGTTACAGACCCCTCCAGGATGAACAATCAGACTGGGACCTAACATCTCTCAATAAGTTAGTTGTTTTCTGAATCATGGCTCATCCAGACTGCCTGTTCAGAGAAGATATCGCTGTGTAAATTTTAAACTAATTTATGTGTACCAACATTGTAACATTTAACAAACAACTATAGGAAACATATTTCCAATTAATTTTTGTCAAATCACTGAATACCCAAAAAAACCTAAATTCTGCCCAACATTTATGCATTGAGTGTATCTGCACATCACACTAAGAAGAAGAAGGAATTTTTTTATTTTTTTTTTTTTGGCCACAGAGGAGAAAAAGAAGTTTGACTAAATTAAAGCACTGTCTCCAATCCTGAAGTTCTGAAGAGACCCTTTCAGCTGGTGTTGAAGGTGAAGCTTCTTAGACTCTTTAAAGTTTTACTTTTGCACACATGCAGAAGAATAACCACAACACTGAAGCAGCTCGGTGCTCGGCCTCACTTAGACTACTTCAGACTCAACATTTCTGTGTCATTGTCTCTGACAGTTTATCCCAACAAATCACATTCAGAATGGTACTACTACATATTAACAAGATCAGTTCGTCTTGCCATCAGATTTCAAAAAAATTTAGAAAGTTATGGTTAAGGCAGGACTGCATTGACAAAATAGCAAAAAATGCATGCTTATTCAAGAAATAGAAACTTCAGATTCAGTTTACTCCCTCTGTGAAAAGAGTTTGAATTCTGTCTACCTGCTCCCAAACAGTTTAGACCTACCCACCGTAAAGCTACCAGACTGTTCTGAGCGTGTGAATTTAGGGAACCATAAAGAAAATAATTTAGCAATACAGTAATATGGAGAGGTCAGAAATAGGCATACCAGTATAGATCCACAGTTCTTGGGTTTGCATTTTGTTGTACTATTGAATCTGACTACTGAGTTTTTCACCTGAGGATGGGTAACACTGCTCTGCCTTCTGAGTACATTTTACGAGAAAGGGTGGTTTCCACTAACCCTTTGGAGACCAGAAGTGTACAAAGGGGGGATGAGCTGCTAGCCAGCAGGGGGGCTTTCCAGGCAGGTGCTCCAAGTCAGCAGAGATGTGGTGTCTTGGAGTATAACTTAGACCCACCTCACTCTTCTATAAGGCTTGTAAATCATGGTAAGGTAGTGTATTGACCTGAGATAACTTCCTTTTCAGCATGCTTTCAGATCCTCATTCATCTCATCTTCTCTGCTCATGAGTTTGGACACCTGAGTTCAGCCACACTTGGTACTGGTCCTGTTCCTGCTTCAGCACCCCAAATTTCACCTTCATTCATTCTAGCACTTTATCTTCCTACATCAAACTGATCATTTTTCTTGAAAAACGCAAACAAAACTCGGAAACAAGAAATGAAATGTCACCGACAGTCCCTGGACCTATATCAGATCTCCTAGAAGAGCAGTGAAAATCAAAAGACTTTCACAATGCAGCATTTAAAACAAGCCATGTGGACTTTCCAAGGGATGGTGTGAGGATTCTCTAATTGCAGGGACATATGACTATCTTCCTTGCTCCAGCTTAGCCAAATGTCTCAAGTGAAAGGCTCCTACTGTGCCCCACCCCCCTCACCTAGGGCTAGCTTTCCCATTTGGGCACCTATGCAAGCTTAGGCATGTCAGTGCAGCTCTGCAAAGTGTGTTTTTGCAGTTATAGAAAGGAACAAGGCCTTTCCCTCAGCTCAACATATCAGCAACATTCAACTTTCATTTAAAAAATAATAAATACATCTCTTAAAAAGAACGTACCACCTGGAACAGATCCTCTGTTTGGAAACCTTGGATACATATGTAACAAGGACATAAGGTGCTATTTATAAAGATGTTTCTGAATACCTTAATCAAGTAGGCATTGATAGATGGCTGAAATAAATATTTCAACTGTCTTCATTTTTACCTGAAGTCAACAACTTATACATGAAAACCCCCACAGGATAAACACCTTCCCAGGTTTCAGCAGTACACAGAAATGCTGCATTTTATGTTGCGTATAGTCATCTCTCCTCATCTGCTTGATTGCTAGGCTTAATCTTTAAATGGAAATAGCCAACCAAATTTCAAAGATTTACATTACATTCTGCAGTACGGTGGTGGTTTTTAATTTTTAAATAACTTGCCTGCAATGCTGTGACTCAGAAGAAGTGTGAATGACAGAAGAAAACTTATTAAATTAAAGACAGTTTGTTGGAGAGAGTAGAGAAAATGAATTCACTCACAGGAACAGGTCCAATGTTTTATTTTATTAGCAGAGATCCAGGAGCCTGCTTCTCACTGCTCCAATGCCACTGTTGTGAGGAGCCCTTCAAGTCAAGGCCATTTTAAACCTGAAAATGGATTAAATTTATCTCAAATAGCATAGGACTAGTCCCAAATTCAAGTTTTGTTTAGGTTACAGCTTAAAGAAATCCATTCACCTCTGCAATTTTCCAGAAGACAGAACTTTCCCAGCTTTCATCAAAATAGCACACTATGGGGCTAGGGACCCAAAAGCATTTTACCTTTAGGAACTTTGCATCACTTTTCAGTCAATACGTAATCTAGAATACCTTAGCAGAGTTTTGCAGTACCTTATATCTTCTCTAAATATTTTATTTGGAACTACTCAAATCTTGGGCAAGCTAACCATGAGGCCCTTTGACTCTTTGCCTCTAGGACCCATTAATGAATTTTTTACTGCTGCTACAACTAAATAAGTCAGTTGTATTTGCACACACTGAGAACACAACCAAAGTCAAGCCAGAAGTGCAGCTGAAGTGAGAAGAGATAGCATTGTTTTTCAGTCAGCACGCAAGTAGTTAAACCAAAGCTGTCCAAGTGCCAGGTCAAAAATCATATATTTCTTGAAGAAATGCGAGTTTTCATCTCAGACATTTCGGAAGAACAACATTGCTGACAAGGCAGATTTGTGCAGCGATTGCTGAGGGGACACCATGTTATCTTCAGAGATCCCTGCCAAACTGATCACTCCCTGAGGCTAATACAGACGTGTCCTGTGACCCTCCGCCTACCCTGTGCCATCTGTACGGTATCACAGAAAAAGTTTCTAAGTCCACCAACACTTCTGTGCCGAACAAGTAATAGCAGGTGACACATCATGCAGGGCTAGAGCTAGACAGTGCTGATATTTTTTTTTAGCATTTGAGACAGCCAAACTGTGGGGGAAGAAAGGGTTGTGAAGTGGATGTCTGGCATTGCTCAAAGGAGAGCCCAGGTGACAGAGGCTTACAGCCTTGCAGGGAGGGCAAAGCATGGGAGCTGCTGTGCTACCCTGAGGTGACAGTGATTGCTGCTGCAAAGGAAAGAGACAGAGGGAGGCTGGACTAAACTGAGCTGCACAGCTATGTTGAATTAAAAAAAATAAAATAAAATAAAATATTAGAGATTTAAATGAATTATGAATTTCTGCACAGGGTCTCACAATTTCTTCTCTTGGAAATGTTCCTCACACAAGAACACAATTGATATTTATTGAATAAGAGAAAGCTTTGATATCTTAACACATCACTAAAGAGGCGATGTGTCACATCTACCATTACAAAGACACTTTAGCACTCATGCAAAAAGGGCAAACACTTGGAGACAAGAAGGAACTACTAAGTAGACAGGAGGTAGAAAGACAAGTTTATTTGGGCAAAAGAAAGATCTGAGCTGGAGATTTTCACAGTTCACGTTGGGACTGTGTCCTAATCTACCAGGCTGCTCAGTAACAGAGAGGTGATTCCTTTTTTTCTTTGGTGAAATTGTGAAAGGAAAAGGCTGGTTATGCTGTTCAGGGAGAGGTCCCAGTGAGCAAGTCCACACAAAGTGAACAGTGCAGCACCTGGAGTGGCTGATGAACTTACACCCAAATGGAAGTTAATGTCTGAGGGCAGCCACCCAGTCTTGCAAGGATATCTTATGCTATATAACACAACTCAATCAATTGATCATTAGCATGTCATCAAAAAAAAAAAAAAAAAAAAAAAAAACTTTAAGGA